>BMAV01014940.1:645681-713104 GCA_019973955.1 Trichonephila inaurata madagascariensis
GAACCCCCCCTTGTGTGCACTACTGACCCATATGTATATCAATTTCTCGGCAAATATAGTTTAAAATTGGTTTTGTTTTCGGACAATAATGAAGAACTATTATAATTATTTTTGACTTGATGAGGGATGAATGAAGTCTGTATAAAATCTAAATTCTTTTTCAGAGGTCATATTTAATATGTTCATCATGTTAAATTATTGCTTTTAAAATAATGTATTCAAAAATTTCCATGAACTCTATAAATTTTATGAAATCACAATTTTCTAGGAAGCCCTAAAATTTTTCATTTAAAGTTTGGAAATAATATTGTGTACACGTTATAATTTCTCTACACATTTTATTTGGAGAAAAGTTCTAAAATTCTTTTTCCCACGAAAATATTTCGTTCAGACCGCTAGTAAAGCACAGAAAACCAATTTTCTTTTTTTAGATCAAATTGTTAAATTTTTTTTTAAGCATTACTTAGAGTTATTAAAAAAACGATATCAACATATTTTATCAAAATTTTTTCCAAGAAATCATTATTATTATTTTTTTTTTACCATTCATGAAACTAAAACCAGAAAAGTCTTAGGTAATTTTTTAGAAGTTAAAAAACGAGTCATAGCATTTGATTTTACGCATTCACAGAAATGTAAACCTCTTCCAAATATATATATAGTCCAGAGCCTTATTCGCTAAAACCTAGACAACTCTACAAAACAATTATCAAGCAGAAGTCTTCATGTAACCAATGAGAAGTAAGCTTGTTTCTCTTTATGCATGTGGAGCGCATGTCTTCATCTCTGAGTAACATTTTTGTATTTTAGATTACTGCCTTTAACGACACGCATTTAAAAAAACGTAAACAAAACTCGTGGTGCAGATATAGCTGAAAAGTGTAGCTGTGTGTTTTTATCTTCTGTAAAAATGATTTAACAGCTATTAAATTGTCATATACTGCATTGCTGATTTGTCTTGAGTATTAGCTGAACATAGATGCTCTACATAAAAAATGATAATAGAATCAGAAAATCGAACGAAATTATCATGGAGAAGATTGCATTTAAGTCGAGCAAAACTGAAAGCATCGAGCAGAACCTCAGCTCTTTTAGCTGGTTTCGCAATGGTAATTCACTTCTAATGTTCTTAAAGAAATGTTTTTAATCCATATTAGTTGTTTAATTGGTGAATTGCTAACATGTGTGTATTTAATCTGAAAAGGTAGATTGTAATTGGTATTATTTTTTTTCCATGTGTTTATTATACTTTTTTTCCAATTTAACAATTAGAAAATTTTTCTACTTGGCATTTGATTAACAATTATAATTTGTGCATCACATTTTCTTATACTTCGTGTAAATTTCATTAAAATAATTCGAAATTCTTAAATACCATTATAAACATATCGATGTTTTCCCATTATAATCGTATGCGTTTTCAGTGAAAGGTAAATACATTTAGCTTATTTTTTCCCCCAGTATTAAAAATTTTTCTTCCAATTTTAATGTCTTCCTTGGAAAATTTCCTTCTTTATTTTTTAAAAAAATATGTTAATATCTTCTCTAAAAATCTTTTCGAAAAGGGGAGGGAAAGGAGAAAAAACCAGAGAAAAGAAGTATTGGAAAAAGATAATGTTTAAGTGTGTCTTAAATGGTTAAAAATATAACATAGACAAATCCTGAGAAAAAAAGTTATGAAACAGGGCATTATAAGAAGAAAATTACAAGAATAAGTATCAGGTACAAAAATAAAAATGGTATTTGTATATATAACACAGCAGGAACCATTTCTTGTTTTGGAAAGCCTACAATGTCTTATTAATTCAATTCAATAGGAATCAAGGTAAACTGAAAGTATTGGTTTATAGTTTATTGTATTATTAAGTATTATTCTACTAGCTCTCTACAGATAGATATTATTTTTAGTAATTGAACTGACAAAAATTTTCAAATCTTTTTCTGTGAAATATTTGTTTGCAATTGCATTTGAGTTGTAAGATATTTTTCCACTACATGAAATCAGAAATATGCAGTCCCTTTGCAATATTTTTTTCTATTGTTACCATAAAAGTTAGTGTAGGAGATAGGAAACAGCAATATATATATATATATATACAAGGAAACATAATAGAATCTGGTACCTATGTAATAGCCTCACTGCAGTGAAATTTGCTCCAAGCAAATTGTGCTATTTTTTTACCAAAATCTGACTGGTATTTTTAAATAATACATATAAGAGTCTTTTTGTGGTTTTGATATCATGGCATGATTTGCATGGTGCAAATTTGGCTGTGTTGATGCTAATACATAAGTACCCAGGATTCTTTAAAAGTCATTTGTAAGAAAGAGCATTATCCTCATTCTTTTTTTAATAAATACTTTTTTGCTAATTTCCTATTCATCCTATTTGTTGATTAACTTTTGTACTGGAGAACTAAACTTTATGAAGCTAGTACCACCTAGCACTGGGCAAAAATGTCAAACAGAACATTTTCAAGTGGTAGATCCATCATTAAAAATTGCATGTTTATCAAATTGTAATAGTTAGTATGAGTAAATGTATTTATTTTTAATTCTTGAAAATATTGAATTTCCTGTGGTGTATTCTATTTTGATGTAACATATTTGCATAAATAAAATAATTAAAATATATATTAAGTAGGTGATCATTGAATTTATTTCTTGCATTTCATTGTTGAAAGAAATAGCATTGTGTGTATTAATGTTTATTTATTCCAAAAATGTCTTGTTATTTCAAAACTTTAAATTTAAACAATCATAAATATAATTTATGATATATTTCATACATTTCATTAGGTGCTAATGAAAGAACTATTTTTTAAACTTATAATTTATTCTTTAAATCAATTACTTGAGGTTATTATTGCACCATCACTTGAGGAAGTATTCTGTTGATTCTTAAATGTAAATCATGTAACTATATGTGTATACCAAGTATGTGCTACCTATATATTCCAAGATATACCAAATATATAAGGAGCGTTTGCATATATAAACATTTAGAAAGGGAATATTATTGCAACATTTTTTTTTTTATCTATGTTTACATGGAGATTACTTTTAATTCTGACGATTTAAACAGTAGGATTTCATTAACTTAATTTTATGAAATTTGAGTAAGGTTTATATTAATACCTTATCATAGTAAATTTCTTGTATTTTACACTTGAATGATTGTAGTATACTAACAATTATTATATATAATGTAACATATTTATTGTAGGTTGCAATGGTTGAAATTCAACTTAGCAATGATGTACCTGAAGAATTATTAATTGCCTTCTGTGTGTGTACTACTCTTTTAGTTGCAGTACACATGTTGGCTCTTCTGATATCAACTTGCATCCTGCCTCACATTGAAGTTGTCACTAGCACGCCTTGTTCAATAACCGAATCACCCCATGATAAATTGCATTATTACATTGAAACTGCTTGGGCATTTTCTACTGTATTTGGAATATTATTGTTTCTTCTTGAAATAGCTCTTTTATGTTGGGTGAAATTTTATGAATACAGTTTTACTGCTGCTTGGTGTACTACTATTGTATTAATACCTGTTGTAGTCTTGCTGTTAGCTTTTGCTATACATTTTTACAGAAAATTAGTTGCCCATAAATATGAATTATCAAAACACGGCTTACGAGAGTTGGAGTCATTGGCTAATCGTCTTCATGGTGAAAATTCAGATAAATTATCTGATCATTCTGTGTTAACTATTTGAACAAGAGCAATTAGATACTGAAAGAGTTATTTTTAGATAAAAATTTAGATTTTTACATGATCTCTAATTTTGTGTGTGGACTCTTTTATAACTCATACTGTGATTATACAATATGGCAATATATTTAATATTTTTTGATATATTAGTTGAATGATTTCATTTCCAAATTATTTATGGTACTTTTCCATTTTGCTGGCACAAATCTCACCAAGCAGGCTTTATTGGCAATAGCACACAATATGCACATAAAAAAATGTCAACAAATATTAGCTCTCATTGGTTTTTCATCTATTTTTGATGTATTATGAAAAAGACATTACTGATAAAAAAAGAACATTTTTTGTTTTGAAAAATGTGGTGGTAAAAGTTTACCTGCAGGAATGTTTTGATTGACGTCAGTTGTATCATTTTTGGTGACTGTTGCCTGCAAATCAGAAAAGTACCCATTATTTATATTTGAAATGAGAAATTCAAATGAAACATTTTGAAGTCTTAATAGTATAAAAACAGTCCATTTTTGTAAGACTTTATATATTATATAAAAATGTCTTTCACAAAAAGTACTTTTCTAAGCAATATTTTACAGATGCTTTTAATTATAATCATTGACTAAAAATAGAGTAATTGGTTATGATCATATGTTTATTACTAGACTATAATGCTTTATAACTATAACATTAAAATATAACTAAATAAATATTACCTTTTTAAAAGAAACCTTTCATGAAAATTCTAAAACAAATGTTTTTCACTGAAATTTTATTTAGTGAGCATTTTTTAAAGACATTTCAATTAAAAATTGTGGATGCAAAAGGAAAGATTACATGTGTGTTTTTAAAATCATGACTTTGTTTCAGCTTGTACTTTTCAGTATTTTTTAGGCATAATTTTGAATTTTTATTTGAAATTAAGCTTTTATTTTTGTTTTTTTAAAATCAGAATTCATTTTAGTTGTAAAGTGGAAAGGAGTATGAAAGTTTGTAAACTATCCTAAAAATTGTTTCTTATTCAATTTTTCAAAACAGGATAGTTTCTCAAAAAAAAAATATATATATATCTGTACTCATAATGTATATAAGGCTGTAAGATGTATATATAAATATTGGTCTTTGGTGTTATTAAGGCTTATGATTTGGTTTTTATACATATGATACTTTAAACTGCTGTCAATTCTTGTTTTATTGCAGCTATCCCTATGAGAGCGATGAATACAATCATTTTCAAATTTCAAAGCATTTTTCTATTCTGTGATGGTTTTAAATGCTATTGAACAGAAGTGTATAATAATAGTTAGGAGGAATTGTTTTAATTTTCTAAAATTACTAAGGCAGAAGTATATTAAATATATTTTTTTTTCTATAAATGAATAAAATGTATGAGACATTTTAAGTGGATAATTCAACCTATAAACCATGAAAAAGTTTGATGAATGTAATTTATCTTATTTCTCTCTCTCTCAAAATAGAGAGGGAAAAAAGAATGCTGTCTTAAAATCGACTCTATTGTTAAAAAAATGATTAATTACACTCTCAAAATAAATATCCTGAAACTGAATTTTATGTTAGTATATTTTTTTTCCGAACTCTTTCAGTTTTACAAGAGATTACTTAAATAATTTAATATCTCCATTTCTGCTGTGTTGCATAAACTTATATAAATTTTATTATTTGTTCATTTATATTTTATTGTTTTTTAGTAAAGTAATTGTGTTAGAATGACTGGAGATAGATAATTTTGTTATATATATATATAGTAGTATAAAATAGTAATATATCATTTGTATTACAAAATACTGAGTGAAGTACAATATATATATATATATATGTGGGAATCCAACCGAAATCTTCCAAAAGGTGGGAATTCTTCAGATAGCGGGGTTTTTATGGTGTGGTGTCTAGGGGTTTTTAGGGTGTATTAGTTAATTTTGAAATAAAATTGACAACATAGTTTAAGAAAGAAACTGGTTGAAAACTAAATAATTTATTAAGAATTATAGGGGAGTATTTACATGGGGAATATTTCAAAAGAATAGGAAAGTTGGATAAGCATATTTCGGAAGAATAGGAAAGTTAGATCACATTACTTTAAGGGTGGCAATTGAGATTAAATAGAACTCATTATGGTGCTATTAAGACTTACCGCCTGGCGCGAACGAACGGCGCTTTCTCTGACGAGTGTTAGTGGGCCTGTGCCGAAAAAGGTTGATGTCGGCGTTTTAAAAGGGACGTTAGATGGCGTTGATGTGGAATACTGTTTTGATTAGAATTGCCGACCTCAATAAAGGGATATGATCTAACCTTTTACAAATGGGATATCTTATACACACACATATATATATATATATATATATATATATATTGTACTTCACTCAGTATTTTGTAATACAAATGTTATATTTTTTGTTCATATTGATATTATTCTTATATTTAAAAAAATTGTATTATTTATTATATCTTATGTCCTTTGAATACTTTTCACCATATTTAGCCATTATATGGGTATTGGACTTACAAAATGACTTGCAGCTTTTAAAATGTACAATATTTTTGCTTATAATTTTTATATTCTGTGTAAAATATCGGAGAAACTTAGATCCACCAGATTTATGATATATGATTCATATTGCAAGATCTTTAATTAGAAAAATAAATACACTCTAGAGTGAGACAGTTTAAACCAGGTCCTAATGTATCAATAAGAGATTTAGGTGAAGTAAAACTAAGAAAATGCACCTCATTTTTAATATTTTATAATAGAAGTATTTTTACTTTTATTACTTTTGAAATTTTGTATTGATTTTTACTCATAAATCAGGTTTACAAACAATAATTAAGAAGTTTGTCTGAGGAGGAATTGATTTGTTTATCAAAGGGCACTGTTCTTGTCTGTATTTGCCTGACACAAAGATTCAGTATCTGCAGCCAATAATTATGCAGTTTGGTGCTTTGATTGAGATCAGGGGTGGCCAACCCAAATGACCCTGTGGGCCACTTCAGAAGAACTTTACAATCCAGCGGGCCGCATATAATATCTTTATATTAGATTTGGATCCATTACAAACATTTGTTGGAGTGAAAATTTAAAACAGATTGATACATTATTATTGTTTTCATGTATACAAATATATATAGTATAATAATAATAATGTAATGATCAAATTATGTTTAATTTATTTAATTAGTGAGATATCTGTTTCTCAACTCTTTCACTTAGTTTTTGCAAGTAGATCTCAATGCATGTGCATTTGTGTATCGTAATTGATGTTGCAGATTTTTGTGTGTTAAGTTTGAGAATGATTTATGTTTGATAAATTTCAATTTAGAAAAAAAGAGATTTACAGTAACAGAAGCAATGGGATAAAATAACAGTTATGGGATTTATTTTTTACAAAAAAAACAAACAACTCTAAACAAAAAATATTGTACAAAATAGTCGAATTTTGTAAAGTTGTAAAGAATCTCGCAGGCCATAAAATTATTCAAAGCAGGCCTGGTTGGAGACCCTTGATTTATATGACGAGGTCCAAAACTAAGTTGTCACTCTTTGTCTGCAACCATGCCACATTAAATGAGGAAAGTTGTTCTTTGTTCTTTCTATCTCTTTCTCGCTATATATATTGAATTGTCATCCAGAATTATTTGCTTTTTCTCCCTTTTGTTAAATTATCATTTGTCATTTCCTGACATTTTGTCTTGTCTGCAAACTTTTATTAAAATGGACACTTATTTTCTATTAAAGTAATTAAAATATTTTAAAGGGGTTTGTTATTTTTATTGAGAATAATAATAAAAAAAGCTTTATGTTATACAGTATTTTTATAAAATTAGATTTTTTTTAAAGCCTTGAATACATTTTCAAGGGATAATCTAATAGCTTTGAAGTAAAATGTTCTTCAAGATATGTATATTGAGAAAAATGTATTTTTTAACTTGTTTCTGTATATGCGTTTTGTGTATTCTTCCTATGTCAGGGTAACAATTTTATCAATTGTAACGAATTGCTTTGAATATCTTAATGAAAAATTTTGATTTTGAAAAAAAAACGAAGAAAGATATTTCAAAATTTTAATTTAAGGAGCGGTGTTAAATGAAGTCTTGGTAAACTGTGTTTAATTGTATATAAAAAAAAGCTAAATTGCTGTTTAAATCCATGTTTTTGTACTGGGTATTTAATCAAATCAGACATTCTTTGTTTAGTTGATTTCTTTAATCAAATCATAATTTATTATGAAATATATATGTTGAATAATGAAGATTTGTGAGAGGTATTTCTAATTATGTTGTAAATATTTGGAGTGACACACAGTTTCTTGCAGGTTTTTCTCTTTGTTTTCTAATATATTGCACTCTTTGTTTCCCTTATCTAATATATTGCTTGCATTATTCACAATGCTGAGTATATTATATATTCTTCAAAAAGTGTCAACCAGTCTTTTTTTTTTTGTTTGTTTTTCTTGTGAATTGTATTTTTATTCTAGAAAGCTTCTTTTATCATTATTGTATTATTATTAAATATTATTCAATGGGGTTTTTTTTGTCACAATTTTTCATGGACTATGATGTTGTAGAATCTTTTTGAATAGGAGAAAATTTATGGTTTGTTAAATATGTATTAAAATTGTTTTCACACAATTAAAGAAAAAAAGTTAAATAAAAAGTTATTTACTGTATGTTATTATATTAAAAGAGAATCACTATGAGAATCCAGAGGTTTTTAATTGAGATAGAAATTTATTTTATTTATTTTAAGAGAATTTTTTTCGAGTTAAGGGTTTTTTTATGAATTACACTTGTAAAATTTTTTGGAAAATATATGACAGAATATTTGAATACCATATTCTTAACTGTGCATTTATTTTTTAAAGTGGTACCTTGTATTATTCAAATTCGGATTTTAAGAAATTAAAAAGCATTTATGTATTATTTTACAACATATAAGAATATTCTATATATACCTTGTTTTATGTTAAATGATCTGTTGCAAATTTTATTTAGTATTGTTTTGTATGTTTATTCTATGTGTTCTTTTTATAAGACTCATCTTTTTTGACTCATCAAAATTTTAATTTCAAGGAATTAAAAAACTTCAATTTTAATATAAAAAGAAGAATTTGGATATTTCTTCCATCGAAAATATTCTATAACTTTTTGTTTAAATTAATATACATAGATTTTTAGATTATTGACTTTTCTTTTGATCATGAATTTAAATTTTAAAATAACACATGACAAAGAAGTTCAAATTACTTAAATGAGAGAATGGAAGTTTATGAATTTGTTTGTCAATAAGATGAGAAACAATATTTTGAAGTAATGAAGTATTTTAATTTATATTCTCCTTTTCCTGGAAAAAACATAAGTACATAATATTGTAATTTATATGTTAGAGAGCAGTAATACATACATACATATATACACACACACAAATACATATTTTGAAAAATAATACTTATTGTGTAACTGTTACATTTTTTTTATTGTCATTTAATATCTATTCTAAGCATAGTAGATAAAATGTTTGCTCTTTTTATATAACATTTGTAAGTTTAAATTTTACTTGCTTGCATTTAGTTTATAGAAAATAAGAGTGCATTAGTATTTTTGTAACATAAAATGAGGTTTAATTGTTTACTAGAATGCATAGACATGGTCGTAGTATAATGTAATTGATGAATATGGATTGCACCTTTTTTTTGCTTAAAAGTCACTGATATTTGTAATATTTTTTTAATATATAATGTTTGAATAGATGTACTTTATGATATAAAAATTGGATAAAAGATTGATTTTGTGAAATTTTATTATGAATATTTATTGGTATTTTCATAAAAATTGTTATGTTTATCTAATGTAATATTCTTCACCAGTGCAGTGTAGTATGAAACTGTGTAACATTAATTTTTCAATTGAGTTTTATTATAATGGAATTGTTTCTTTTTTTTCTTAAACATCAATGAAAGATTAGTCAATCATTTTATTAAATTATTTTTTAATAATAAACTGTTTTGATGAGTTAAAGTATTTGAGGTTTTATTTCGATGTTAAACTTTTAATTAGAAGTAGAGAGTTTTGTTTGAACATTTCATATGTGTTAATATAAATACTTTTCTATCTGTTGTTGCAGTATCTTATCTGTTTTGCTTATTAAAAATGTAAAAATTTTCTATTTTTTTCTTTATACAAAAATGTTCAACATTAACATTGTATTCTAGTTTTTTTATCTTCTAGAGAGCAGCCTGTTTTTTTCATGTTAATCATTTTTATCAGAGTTTACCCCTTTTTTCTGGCATAAAATGTGTTTCGCATCTATTTTCCTACAGTGTAATGCTAAATGAGCTATCCCTTTGTATATAAAAGGGAAAAATTGTTTGTTCATGGAATATTTGGAAATTTTAATAATACTGTATTATAAACACATGTATTACAACAGTGAACATTTTCAGGAAAACTGATACATTTTTTGTTTGTTTGGAAATGTGTTTAATGTTATGTTCAGGCTCTCCTATATTTGGAATAAGAAAATGTACAAATTATTTTTACTTAGCAAGATAAATACGTGGAAATAGTTTACTGATTGTGAATGTTTATAATTTTTTTTTATTGATTGTTTTATATGTGTACCAAAGATTATTGTGCCTATATGGTAGTTATGAATATTAAAATGGTTGATGGCATATTGAATAACAAGAATATCTGTTAATTCACACATATATATTATATATATATGTGGATTCAACAAGTAAAAAAAAAACAGAATTATTTTTTTGCTGAGATTTGTAGCATATGGTTAGAAGTAGAAATAAAGATAAAATTATATTGTGTTTTAAAATATTACGAAAATATTATTATTTTGTTCATTTTAATATTGAGCTTTATTGAAAATTTTTTGAATCAATTCAAAATAAATTAAGTTTTTACTCAAATAGCAAAGTTGGTGTTAAACTTCAGTTGCCTACATCTGAAGTTGCTATTTCTAGTCAGATCTTTATCTGTTTTTGTAATCAAGGCGTGGAGAAGTTTTACATTGCATTATATCTGATGTTTTTAAAAGCAATGCATTTCTAGGAATATCTTTTTTTTTAAAATTTAGTATTTTTGATACAGGAGAAAAATTTTACGAATTTTTATATTCTATAATCAAATTAGCAAAACTTGCTATACAACTGCTGTTTTTGAGTACAAACATTAGAGACTCAATTAAGGAGAATGAATAGCTGTTTGTAGCTGTAAAAGTTTCTTTGACAAAAATGTTAATTATTGTGCAATAAGTACCATAATTTTTGTAATATTATTAAAATAGCTATTTATAGAGACACCTATATTTAAAAAATTAAGTGTATATTTTTTGTTTTCATTAAAAAATTTTTTTTTTATCTAATTGTATTATATGAGTAGAACCTTTTTTTCTCCTTGTAAGAGTTTCTAAAGTCTCAAGAAATTAATAATTGTAGTTATCAAGTCTCGAGAAATGAAGGAAAAAATGTTTTGTGAAGAATTATATGAATAAGTTTTGAAGTTTTTTTTTTTAAGCATGCAGTGTTTTTGTCAGTATTTAAATGTAAGTTTTAAAAACCCCAAGGATTCCTTAGTTGCAAAAACAGTTATTCAGAAAAGTATATTTTTGTGCTATTTTAAAATTTTACTTTGGTCGTGAGATCTCGAAATTAAGGTTTTTTGAAAAAGATGCAGCACCTTATGTGTTTTCTATTTACATATATTCTTAGAGTTTTGCATATTAGTAATATAATAGAAAACCTCTAGTTTTCTTTATATATATTGTTATTATATTCTTATTAGAAATATGTGATGTGATATTTATATATGGAATATGTGATTCAAGTCCTTTTTCAAAAGGAATGAATGTTATTTGTAAAATTTCTGTGAAAGAGCCTCAGTTTTGTTCTCTTGTGCCTTATATTTGAACCTCAAAAATTTTGTATTGATGTATATTTTTATATACTAATAAAATATGTATTTGTCCTATGAATCATTTTAATGTTACTGTTTTTTAAAAAAGAATTATACTTTAAAATTAAAAAAATGTTGTTTTTTTTAAAAAAATTTCTAATGGAGGCTGTGGGTTGATATTTTACCATTGGAGACCTAGTGCATTCTTTGGGAACTACTATCTCTTTTTAGTGCGGCACCGTATAGGCGGTATACCAATCCCCGCTAGTAATTTTGACGCCTAGGTTGATTGATTGAATATTAACGTCGCACTGTTCAGCTACACGAGGGCTTTCAGCTACGGATCACGTAATTTTGAACCATGGTCAAGTGACGTGGATGACACCTGAGCTGGCACCCCTTTCTCCTAACTACCACACCAACGGGAGGACTTGACGCTCAGACTTCTTCCCAGAGGAGGCACTTGAGCTTTGACGATGCGAAACCGAACTTAGGAATTCAATTTTGCAGAGAGCACCTAAACCAAATGAGCACTCTAGGGATCTTTTATATGCTGCATAAAGATACGAAAAGGATGCTGCTGATGTTTTACATCATGAAAATCCAGACTTGGGCTGGCTTGAACCACCAAACCAACTACTGGCTACTGAAAAAATAAGAAAATTCTGAAACTGAAAAATTCCAAAACTGGGTATTGGGAACGTGGTAACTATTTTGAAAATATTTCTGTCTTGAAAACATTCTCAGTCAAAATACTTAAAGATGTGATTTTGTTTGACAATTTTTATGAATCATCTATAAAATGAAAATTATGAAATCCTAATCGGGTGAACTTTTAAAAGTAATACTTCCTTTTGATTTGAAAACTTTATGAAGAATCACAATTTCAGCATTTTTTTGGATAAATATGCACACAAAAACATATTTTAAGAATTTGAAGTCAAAATAAGTTTCTGATTAACATTTTTTGAAACAATTGTATTATATATCTAATATATTACACAATCTCGTGAATTTTGTGTGTAAAATATACTCCGAAGTTTCATGCCTATCATCTTGAATAGTTTTTGAGATATATTAATTTAAAACTTTTTTTTTAAACAAGTAATATAAAAAAAAAAAATTTAAGTCAATTCCTACTTAGATCAACAAAGAAAAATTTTATTTTAGCTACTTTTAATTAAATAGTTACAATTAATATAAATATGTATATACAAATAACAGAATCACAACATTAAGTGGTAATTAATTTTTATTAATTATCCTTAAGGTATCCGACTGGTTTAAAATCATCATTTTCATCAAAAAAATCGAAATTTATTTTATAGCCCATTTTTGTAGCCTGTTTAATAAGCTTTTACTAAAAAGGAAATGTCGGCCTTTTAATTCTGAGTCAATTAAAATAAAAGTATAGCTGTTTTTATTTGAGGTAAAAGTAAGCCCAAATCGCAGGAAACCGGAAGTGTAGGAGTTTTCCCGGTTGATTTTCACCAACAAAATGATATTTTTATTTTTAAAATATTTTGCTAAAATTCATTTTATGTTTTAGTAAAACTTTATTTAACTTTATAAATTTTTAATGGAGTATATTTTGCTTGTGAAAATAGGCAACGATTAACTGATAGCAATGTTTGCTTTTGTTGAGGATTTAAACAGGTGCTATCTTTTTTTATCATTTACATGTTTAAAATTCATATCTCTTTATAACTTTTTTTATTCGTACTTTATATAGAGTTATAGTTGTTTTTAATTAAATTAAAGGATTGGCATGCAAAAATAAGATAAGATGAGGCCAAAAAGAAGAGATTTCCAGAGAGCAGAATTTGTTGGAGAAACGTTGGAAAGAAAAATCAACGGATCTTTGATTCAGCTATTAATTCTAAAGGTATTAAAAGAACATAAGGAACTTTTGCGATCAAAAGATCCTCTAAGAGAAATTGTCTTCACAGGGAAGCTCAAGTGCAGTAGAAAGTCTTAATATCGTGTGGAGTATTATAATTCGAAGGAACAGCTTTGTTGAGCTACAAATACTCCGTTTAAAAAGAATGATATCGCCATAATACTTTTTAATTCTGGATTTGCTGGTCTATTACCTCTACTTCAAAAAATTAAAGGAACGAAATTATATTCTGAAATAGAAGGATATTTTTTGAGTACCTTGACAAAGCAGGGAATTGGTAGTTCTACGAGGCATTCCTAAACCCAGATAAGAAACTGTCTCGTAAAAAGAAAAAGCCCTTCAAAAATGCAAAAGTTTGAAGTATATGTAAGGAGTTCAGGAAGGCACAACATACAAATCTAGGAGAGTTTTATTACCTTTTTTCCCTAAATCTTTAAAATTTTTATTGTAAATATAAACTTTATTTGCATTTTCTGAAAAATATTATTTTAGACATAATAGTTAACAGTAAAGAGTAATATTTCTTAAGTAAACGAAATATTTTTTATAAGGAATTTTTTGAGTTTGTTCTTTTGAATTATAATGAATGCTTTTCTGCTAAAAGTTAAGGATAATTTTAAAATTAAGTTATTTTAATGTAATTTTATATGAAAAAACAACTTTTCAAAATGACTATGTTTTTATGTCGAACACCTATATTTCATAATTTTTGTCAAAACTTGAGTTTTTTTTTTTTAATAGACAGCATAGTTTGTCATTGAAAATTGTATCTCTGCAAAATTTTTATTTATTTTTTGTGATACATATTTTTCTAGAGTTGTTAGCAAAAGAGCAATTTTTGCAATATTTTGGTACATAAATTTCTCAATATTTTTGGAAAATAGAAGCTTTCAAAATTCTTCTTGCTGTATTTTCATAGTTTTGCAACATACTTAATTAAAAAATAGATTAAATAATTATTTAAGTTATACTTTAGAAAATTGCTCCGAACCCAGTCGGATACCTTAAAGTATTGTATTGTCATCCAAAACAATCGTGTATATAAATTTTCAGTTCAACTGAATGCTTTAAAACGCGAGAAAAAAAAAAAAACCTTTTCAAGTTTTGACACAAGTCGCCAAAAATGATGCCAACGTGGCTGTATTTGTAATTTTAAATAATTAGTTTTAATCAATTAATTTTTATTAATTATAATTAAATTACCGTATTGTCATCCAAAATAATCATGTATATAAAATTTCAGCTCAATTGAGCTCTTTCAAATGTATTTTATTAACGATTGAAAATTCCACCAAGATAAATAAAGAGTGCGAGCTAATAGTAGGAATTGAAAAAATACATCTTAGTGATAAGGGTAATCACACATAAATCAAAACTGCGAGTTTTTTTTGTTGTTCCTTGACTGACTGTAAATTTATTGAAATGCATTAGAGGTGTCCCAAGTTGCCACCTTGTGGACGATCATTATCATCAAAATGATAATCTTGCCTTCCGGTTTGTTTTTAACATTGGAATATTGGCTGCTTATTTGTTGATAATAAGATCATAGACGAAAGGCATTTGCTGTTTTAAATCTCTTATTGTGTTTTATGGCAAAAATGTAAGCGTTAATTTATAAGCATTTGTGTGTAATAAATAAGTGGCCAATGTTAAAAACCGGAGGATAATATAACAGCATTTACTTAAAATTTTTGTGATTCGAGTTGTTTTTGAAAGGAGACTGTTCCAATGGTATGTTTTTCAGATGTGTTTGAAATAAGTATAATCATAAATCTTTATTTTATTTATTTTGTTGAATAATCATATGGAAACATCACATTTTCAGCTTGTAGTATTCTTTTGCTTTATCGAGAACTTTTGCGCGTTTGTCTGAGTGCACTACAAAGGGGAGAAAAATACAGAATGTTATGAAATTAAGCTTGGGAAATAAAACTACTCACCTAATTTTTTACCCTTACCTGTTAAAAAAAAGCTGTCGTAATCTTTTTACACGTTTGATTTAGTCGCATCGCTGATTGTTATAATCAGTTTTCAACAGCCCACACAACTCCATTTTTTTTTAAAACAGATAAGTGATTTAAAACTTTGACCCTGCTTAGGAGTAAAAGCACCTAAAATTACATAGGAATTACAATCCGGAAGCTAGTTTTGGGGGATATAAAAAAAAAATGTAACTTTTTTGCGTTTAAGATTTAAAATTTGTTTGCTACAAGCTAAAATTGAGGAATATAATGTTTATAAGAAATATTATATATTTTAAATACATCGCACGCTGATCATCAAAATTGAAACACCATGATGCAAACGTCAAATTCGCATGAAAGGAAGATGATAATAGGATATGTAAATCATTAGTATTTAAGCGCAATCAAATGACATAGGATGGAGAAACGACATCTTTAGACAGTGCGACGACGTCAGAAGCAATACTGCCTATCTTCTCGATAATCATGTTCCCCTTGAAACTGAAGCACAAAGATGTGAGCTGACAGTGGTGTGCCCAGTGACAAAACTAGATACAGGAATTGTACACATCCAGGGACATTTAAGGTATCCGACTACGTTCGGAAGCGTGATTTTGCAAAAGCGTATAAATGGATAATATTTATGATATTTAGTATCACTTAGATTAGAAAATGTATATAAAATTGTTGTAAGAAAAGTATTACAATAAAAAATTATTTAAGTACAATATTTTGACAAAAAATGAACATGGAATGATCCATTTTCAAAATATTCTCCTTTTGTGAAAAATGCTTCTATTATGATAATATTTTGCCTGTATATAGCTCAGACCTCTGTACAGAGGCTCAACTAGAATTTTTGAAATATATAACTTAGAGGTGGGTTTATTCATGTTTTACGACAACAGAGGGGAGAAATTTTAAGAAAAAAACGCCGATAGTTATTTCAATGGGTTGTAACTCTGAATATAATGTGAATTTTTCAAAAATCGTAGTTGAGCCTCTGTACAGAGGTTTGAGCTATATACAGGTGAAATATTATCATAATAGAAGCATTTTTCACAAAAGGAGAACATTTTGAAAAAAGGTTATTCTAAGTTCATTTTTTGCCGAAATATTGTATTTAAATAAATTTTTTTTTGTCAAAATGTGTCCTTAAAACAGTTTTATACATGTATTCTAATCTAAGTAACTAAATATCATGAAAATTATCCATTTATGCGCCTTTTTAAAATCATGGTTTCGAACGTAGTCGGATACCTTAAGGCATGGGCCAATTGGGCCCAGGTCACAATGAGAGCCTCGCCTCGTTCTAGACTCGGCTTTAATAATATCATGATTCAAACAATTTCAGCGGTCAAATGTTATTTCCTTTTGTATTCTCGGAAAAACTGGGAATTTGGGACGATATGTCAACTGGCCACGTGTGATGACCGGCTTCCACTTATAGGCCTAGGCCTAACACCATACTCATTCAGTCAAAAGGCGGCAGTCGGTCGAGCCAGTTTGTGCAATGGGCTCAATTCATGAAGTCACATGATAAAAACAAACGCGTGTTTTCCACAGAATTCAAAGCAAACATTAATCTAATTGTACTTGTTGTCCTACTTGTAAAACTCAGGTAAAATTTCACATTTGGGTAAAGATGTTTAAATATTACGAAAAAAAAACCCAATTTCTTCAAAAAGATTTTTTTATATTAAAAAAAATCATATTTTATGTTTATACTTTTAAATAAAATTCATTTTGTATACATATGTACTTTTTAAGAGAAAGTTTCTGCAAAGAGCAAAACTTGGCAACACCGGAGCGCGTGAACTGATTAGCTGGGAACACAAGATAGTTTTTATCGTGTGACTATGACGGCACATGAGTTTTTAAATTGATTGGCTAGAATCACGTGGATTTCACTATCATGTGACTATGACGTCACATGAATTGAGCCCACTGTAAGTCATACACATTTATTTGTTTCGAGTTTATGCGAGTATTTTACAACGTATGCTATGCGTTGTCTTCTTTTATGAATCATACATAGGTGGAGCCTACATTTGTGTTGGGTCCCAGGGACTACTTTTGCTTCGGGGCCCATAGTCTACTTTTACGTAGGGGCCCAGGCCCTCAAGAAGTCTTAAGACGTCTCTGACCACATCGTTCTTTTGCTCTACTCCACGTTGTTTGCTTGCAAATGAATAAGACATTTTTCTTGGGAACACGGAATTGAAAATCAAATTCTGTAAATTGTTACAATGTGATAGATATTAAGCTATTTATTCTCTCTTTTTTTTGCGACTATCTACTTTTGAATCTTAGGCTGCTGAAGTGGCTTTTAAACACGATACGTTTCAGCTCTTTGAATAAATGTGGTTTTTCACTTAAAAAGATTTGCACATTTCCTGTTAAGAGCAATTTTTTTATTGGTAATCGTTTGTTGTCTAAGTACTTCAACAATGCATAGAGTCACAATCACAATCTTTGTAGAATCCAGTATATCTTTCGGAAGGTCTAATTTTAAGTCTTGGCTAACTAAATTTGACCTTCAAACAAGTATTTATACGCATACTATATATATATAGTTCTGTCGAGGCACCATTTATGCAAATTTTTATCATCATTGCTAATCAATTACAAACATAATATTTTATAATTTTTTCTATAATTTCAACAGTTTTTTTTTTAAAAATAAAATTTCCATTCATTCTTTAGATACATGAACAATACATCATATGCCAGCTTATTGTAACCACTTCATTTTAGTGTTCTCATCCCATTGTTCATTTTAACTAATGTCATACATTTTATAAGACAATGCAATGCAGGTTTTGCTCTAATTCAAATATTTTGATTGATTCTAATTATTCTAATATTTAAAGTTGTATTATCGCTTATGTTTCAAGTTGAGAGAACGCGTGCCTTTCCCAAAAGAGCTTATCGCAACTATACTTATTGCCATAAAAATTTGCACACGAAGAAGTAAGAATGGAAATTGTTACGAAACTTGGCATGAAGGTACGTGTCAGGCAGATGTGTAAATGAGATTAGAAACGCAACGGGATTGCGCATTACGTTGGGGCGTTGAGCCCCTTGGATTATAAAACAGCTAAGCAGAGCTTGCTTGCGTGTATTTAATCGGCTACAGAGGGACGCTTTTTAACTAAAGGTACCATTGCTCCGCCATCGGGGACAGTATAAGCAGCTTTCAGAGTTCGAAAGGGTAAAAATCATGGGGATGATAAAAAATGGGCGGTCATCTAGGTGAGTAACTAGCCACCTAGGCTGTTCTGACTTTACTATGAGGAGGTGTTAAGACTAGTAGACAAAAGAGAGGTCTGTTACACATCGAACAGGCTCAGGACGCCCTCGACAGTCACATCGTACTACATGCACACATAGTGACAACTGTATCATTGTCCGCCATCCATTTACTTGCAGCACCTTTACTAGGGGCCTCTGTGTCAGTCCGTACCATTGCAAGGAGCTTGTCTGATTAACAGTAGCTATTGCGGCTCCCATTACTTGTATTGTCATTGACACCCACTCATCGTCGCCTTCGTTTGGTTTCATGCACTAAAGGATTGGACTGCAACCGAATGGAATCGGGTCGTCTTCCGTGACGAATACATATTCAATTTGAGCAGTGATGACCAGTGGCGGCGCTAGACCCGCGGGCGTCGGAATGGGTTCCGATTCCTTTTTTCCCAGTCAAAAAACGTTAAATTACATAAGCCCAATTATAGTTAAACAAAACATGAGTAAACGAGATTTATTGCAATCAAATGATGACAAAAAATTTCACAAATAGAAATTAAAATAGACGAACTTTTCGGCTTTTTGGCCCCTGAACTTTTCAGTTTTGTCGCTAACACTAGCCGCTATTTCAGCTTCAATTGATAGAACTGACAACGAATATAGTCTCTAACTATCTGCTTCTCAAGTAGATCTTAATCAATTTTAATTTTGGAACTTTCTCAGCGGAAGCTGTACTGACGGGAAATCTGTGAGCGTGATTCTAATTTTATATAAACATTTGGGTATATTTCTTCCAAATTATTTTCAAAAAATACTGAATGAGTTGTTTCGCGTCGTTGATGAGTCTGAGTGAATTCGTTTTTAAAAGGTGGAGTTCTTCATATAGTTCGAAAGGCTGTATGTCGCTGTTTTCGCCTTCCCGAAGTATTGTATCTAAATCATTACAATACTTGAGAAGGTCTTCTTTTGATATAGAATTTAAGTAACTGATATCATAAATAAAACCAAATTGTTCAAAATATTCATTGAGCGCTTTAAATCTACATTCGGTGTCGACTATAATAGCATCATTGTGTTAAAAAAGTTAACTCTGTACTGCATTTCAAAAGATTAAATAGGTTCATCAAAGTGTTCATAACCGAACATTCGTTTTTCCTGGCTGTTCTTTTTTCTTTAAATTGAGACTCAATTCGAAAGTACTTTTCTCTACAAATAATCGAGCTTGTGCAACACTATTGTCAAATCCTGTATTACGGAATTCTTGAATCCAGCTGCAAAATGACAGTAAAGTATCAATAGCGACTTTCACGTTGACTTTGAACCGATTGCCATATTCGAAATATGAATTAAATCACAATATTAATTAACAATTATATATATATTCGCTAAAACGCCACCGGGGTACTGACTCACTTTACAACACAATAAAAAGAAATTTTGTCCATGCGAGTCTAGTCTGCTAGTGTTACATTCACAAAAGGAATGATTTTACGTTATGCTCACAGAAGAAATACAAATACATTTATCATCTCGAAAATACAATACCCCGTCTCGCGCGCTAAGTTGTTTAGTTTCCATAGTGTTGCCAGACCATTCTGGATAATGCCCGTAAAGTACTAATCACTCTCTTTATTCACGCAACTGTATGAAAATAAATAAAAATGGATAACTAAATTTTAAATAATTAAAAACTTTGCGAGGGCCCCTCAAGCGCGAGGCCGTCGGCGGTCGCCACTGGTGATGACAATCGTGTACAAATGTAGAGACTCCGTGGTGAACGTCTTAATCCTTCCTTCGGTATTCAACGGCGCATCACTCCTACAATTGGTGTGATGGTATGAGATGTCATCGCATATGACACACGACCACTCTAATATTGTTCTAAGGCACCATGGCAGCCCAAAGGTACGTTCGTGACATTCTTCAATCAGATGTGTTACAACTCATGACAGGCCATGAGCCATTTTACAACAGGACAATGTTCACCCCCCACAAGGGTTTCCCAGGTCTGCCTCCACCCCATTTCCACCCTTCCATGGCTTATTCGATCCCCAGATTTGCCTCCCATTGAATATATGTGGGATCATTTAGGGTAGCAAGTTGGACAGCCTGCGAGTTTCGTCGAAAAAGAGGCACATTTACAGCAACAGTGGAACGAGATATCGCAGTACATCATACGGGACTTGTATGCCTCAATGCCCGACAGTTACGCATTCATGATAGAGGCGGCCCAACAGGGTCCTAAAATCTCCATTCATTTGTAATTTTTTTCTACAATAAATGATTATTTTGTTTTGATTTTGTAATCACTTACATACATCAAGGTTGTACTCACGCATGTAAAATTTCGTTTTTTCTTACAACTCTTTCTTGGTGCGCAAATTTTTATGGCAATGAGTATATTATGATATCATTTGATGTAAATTTAGAGACGTTTCAAAGCATGGGCCTGGTCCCAAGTTTTCGTCTTGTTCTCAACTCGGCCTCAATAAGATCATGATAACTAACTATGATCCGAATAATTTTGATTGCCGAATATTTTTGTACATATTCTCCAAAAACTGGGAATTTAGAACTATATGCCAATTAACAGTGACAGGACTGCCTTATTATGTCACGGTAGTCGTCCGTGTCTTAGCCTAGGCCAACGACATTTCACCATCATTACTCATTTAGGACTTGAAACGAGGCAGTTGGTTTGTGCCTAGGTTTATGAGATTGTGGGTCACGCACATCTATACCTACCGATTATCATTTATCTGTACAAGTATTTGACGACGTATGCTTTAAGGCAGTGCTCCGCAACCCCCGGTCCGCGGATGAAATGGTACCGGGACACCCGTTTCATTCCAACTGAATTTAAATTCCTAGTTCTATACACCAAATTAAAAATATCTGTGTTCCATTAAATTTTTTTTAAAAAAAAGGGGCCCCCGAAGGTAGTGACATAAATCTTTTAATGTTTTAAAAAAAAATACCAACTATTTTCTCTTTCAGTTAGCAGAGGATCTCTACTTTCTCTCGCCGGCTGCCCCTGGGTCAAAGCATTCCCTTCTCTCCACCCCATTCGAGGGGGCACATCCGCCTTTATCGGGGATCCGGCCCACTTGGAGCTCTCTTGTTTCATCCTCCGGTCGGTGGAATCAGATTCCTCGGGAGTCAAAAAGGGGTTCCGGGGGCGGCCACGCCTTAACCCTCCAATACACAGCTGCCGAATGCACGTGTGAAGGTCGTTTCCACAAAAAAGACGCCGATCCCATGTGGGGGAGAGACGACGTTACAGTGTGTATTGTGTTTGCACAAATTTAACCCACAAATTAGCAAAAATGAGTACCAAACAGACGTCGTTAGAAAGTTTCCTTCGGAAAAAGAAAAGGCTCAGTGAAGAGACAGAAACGTCTTCAACATCAAAGAAACGTGTAACTTTTAACAGAAATACCATGAGTCTTACTTGAAACATGGTTTTGTCGGAACAGGTGATTCTCACAAACCAAAACCGCTCTGCATAGTTTGCGGCGACCAATTCTCTAATGAAGCAATGAAACCTTCAAAACTGCTTCGCCACTTGAACACCAAGCACCCTGGAGTAAAAGACAAGTCCCTGGGTATTTTTGAAAGAAAAAACAGAACACGAAGGACAGAAGAAATTTATGAGGGCACCACATCAATAAAGGAGAATGCTCTAAGAGCATCATATTTGGTGGCTAACCGTATTGCTAAAGCTAAAAAGCCATTCAGTATTGGTGAAGAATTAATCTTGTCCGCCACTAAAGACATTTGCCGTGAACTTCTAGGAGAGGCTGCTGTGGAAAAGATAGCGCATGTGCCTTTGTCGGCTGACACTGTGACTAGGCGCATTGAGGAAATAGCCGAAGATATTGAGGCGCAATTGTTTGAGAGGATTAATGCATCACCGTGGTACGCACTCCAGGTTGACGAATCTACATATATTGACAAGGCAATACTTCTGCTGCTATGTCTTATCTATATCAGGAGGATGTGCATGAGGATTTGTTATGTGCACTACCTTTGCCAACCAACACCACAGGAGCAGAACTGTTCAAGTCACTGGATGGTTATATATCAAGACAACTAAAATGGGGTCCTATTGTGTAGGCATATGCACAGACGGAGTTGCTGCCATGACCGGACGACTGTCTGGTTTAACTGCTCGGATAAAAGAAGTTGCACCTGAGAGTGAATCTACACATTGTCTCTCATTCACAGGGAAGTGCTAGCAAGCCGAGAAAAATGTCACCGGAATTTAACAGCGTATTGATTGATGTCGTTAAAGTTATTAACTACATCAAAGCACATCCCTTAACTCGCCTGTTTGAGCAGCTTTGTGAGGAGATGGGCACAGAGTACAGATGTCTTCTGTTACACACAGAAATAAGGTGGTTATCCAGAGGAAAATCGCTACTCAGAGTATTTGAATTGAGAGAGCCATTGCAAACATTTCTCTTAGAAAAGAAGTCACCGCTGGCAGCACATTTCAGTGACAAGGTATGGGTCACCAAACTGGCTTACCTGTGTGACATATTCAACCTGCTGAATGAACTCAATCTGTGCCTTCAGGGGAAAATGAAAACTGTTTTCAAGTTGGCAGACAAAGTAGCTGCATTTAAAGCCAAACTGGAGTTGTGGGGACGGCGTGTGAACAGAGGCATTTTCGACATGTTTCACACATTAGCGGGGATATTAGGCGAGACTGAGCCTGAATATTCCTTCTCCCAGTTGGTGCACGATCATCTGTCATTGATTTTAAAAGAGTTCGAGCGCTACTTCCCAACTACAAAAGACCCACGAACTGATAAGGAATGGATCTACGACCCATTTGTCAACAAATCGGGTGAATATAGCATGACCGTGCAAGAAGAAGATCAACTGCTGGATAATGCAAATGACTGCGGCCTTAAAACTGCGTTCGAGACAACAACTCTGCCGGTGTTCTGGAATAAAGTCATGGCAGAATACCCCGAAATTGCCACCACAGCACTTAAATCCTTATTGCCATTTCCGACAACCTATCTGTGTGAAGCGGGGTTTTCTGCAGTAACAGCAACCAAAACAAAGCAACGGAATAAACTAGACATAAGCAACACCCTTAGGGTGTCATTGTCTCCGATTACCCCCAGATGGAACCGTCTCATTGCAAAGAAACAAGCTCAGGGGGTTCTCATTGATTTAACGTTCTAGTAAGTTAAAATGTTAAATCACTTTATTTATTTTTTGGTGTAACTGTATTTTATTTTGAAGGCATATTTAAATAGAATTAAATTCTTTATTAAATTATTTATATTCTTTATGTATTAAATACAATTAAATACATGTTGCTATAAATCAAAATAATCTAAAATATAAACAATCAATGTCCCCCCTCCCAGCGGGCCGCGGTAAAATTATCAAACGTTGACCGGTCCGCAGCGATAAAAAGGTTGCGGAGCACTGCTTTAAAGTATCCGATTACGTTTGGAACCATGATTTTAAAAAAGCGCATAAATGGATAATTTTTATGATATTTAGTGTCACTTAGATTAGAATACATGTATAAAATTGTTTTAAGGACATTTTGACAAAAAAAAAAAATATTTGAACATAATATTTTGGCAAAAAATTAAACTTAGAATAATCTTTCTTCAAAATGTTCTCCTTTCATAAAAAATGTTTCTAAAATAATAATATTTTGTGCTTATATGAATAAAGACTTCTCTAAAGAGTCTGAACTATTTTTTTTTTTTTGAAAAATTCACATTATTTTCAGAGTTACAACCATTGAAATAATTATCGGCGATTTTTTTCTTAAAATTTCTCCCCTCTGTTGTCGTAAAACATGGATAAACCCACTTCTAAGATATATATTTCAAAAAATCTAGTTGAGCCTCTGTACAGAGGTCTGAGCTATATGCAGGCAAATTATTATTATATAATAGAAGCATTTTTCACAAAAGGAGAATATTTTGAAAATGGGTCATTCTATGCTTCATTTTTTTGACAAAATATTGTACTTAAATAATTTTTTATTGTAATAATATTCTTAAAACAATTTTATCTGTGCATTTTCTAATCTAAGTGACACTAAATATCACAAATATTATCCATTTATACGCCTTTGCAAAATCACGGATCGAACGTAGTCGAATACCTTAACCAGAGGTGGACGTAAATGCACACACACAAACCACATGCAAATTAAACAGCCATAAAGGAGGCCGCATAGGTTAATGTACTTATAAATGAATTTTATGAGATTATTGTTGTAATGAAAAAATATAGTTCAGTATTTAATTAGTTAATTACCCGAGGTATTTCTGTGTTCATTGGCGCTGGAGCATTAGGATTCTTCACCTCGTACAAACCACAGCAGAAGATATCGTTAATCCACAAACCGGAATGTTCTACGCCTTTTTCGTGGAAAAAATATTCGCCTTCTCCATGTTTCAGGTCGTTTTTCCAATATCCTTCATACTTATTGTTCCCACCTAAAAAAGAAAAAGAAAAAATGAGCATTTTTGAACAGTTACTTCACCAAGACCACTAATTTTCTAATTACAATATACGTTTGTCAATAGTGCCAACCCTTGTAATCTGTCATGACTTTTAGAGTTAAGAAAAAATATTTGTTATACTTGAAAATTTTGACAAAAATCTATTATAAGCAAATATTGTTTTCCTCGGTTGTTGTACAAATACATCAACGTATGTTCTAATTTGTAAAATAAAATGGAACTAGCGTTTTCGAACTTCTTTTTTTCACTAGAACAATCGATGTTTTTTTTTTCTTTTGAACAGTTTTACCTACATAAATAAAAAAATCGCTTGTTAAATTTTCTTTACCGATGATAAATAAAAGTTTTGTTTTTCAGAAAAATTGATAACAATCGACAATAAATTCTACCAATTTTTATAGTTTTGGCCTTGAAAATTTGAAGACATATCTGTCTCAAAAATACAAAGTGAACGAGATTTTTTTTTTTTTTTGAAAAATATTATTAATATCGGAAATATTAGCTGGCAGAAATAGTAAAGGTCTGTATTCAGTAAAAAATTAATTTATGCATAAATATTCATCATCCTTTCCTTGTAAACTGCATTATAATATATTTCTAGAAATAAAATATTTTATTTTGGTTTTATTAAAATTTTTTTTTCTTTAATGATTCGGATATGATTTTTAATGCGTTAAGTATGTTTTGCTTAAATTTTGTCAATTAATATTGAAATTTATATTAAAACAAAACATTATTTACTTTGAAGAAACTTGAGGGATAAAAATAAATTGATAGGAAAATATAAGCTTTACTAAGAATAGAAAATATACAATAGTGTAAAAAATGCATGCATGAAGATAATATTAATTAGTTGGAAATATAATAGCTGGGAATTTTTGAGCAACCAAGTAAGAGTGTACACATTTCAGTTCTTTTTCAATTCCTACTATTAGTTCACAATCTCCCCATATCGTGTTCAAATTTTCAATCGTTAATAAAATACATTTTAATGTAATGTTACGAACTTTTTTCAATTCCTACACTATTAGCTCGCACTGTCTATATATTTATTTATTTATATATTTGTATATTTATTTATTTATCTTGGTGGAATTTTCAATCGTTAATAAAAGACATTTTAAAGCTCTGAATTGAGCTGAAATTTTATATACGGAATCATTTTGGATGACAATACAATAATTTAACTATAATCAATAAAAATTAATTGATTAAAACTAATTATTTAAAGAATTACAAATACAGTCACGTTGGCGACTTGTGTCAAAAGTTGAAAAGTTTTTTTTTTCTCACGTGTTAAAGCATTCAGTTGGACTGAAATTAAAAGGACAATACGATACTTTAATGATAATTAAAAAAAACTAATTACCACTTAATGTTGTGATTCTGTCCTATGTATATACAAATTTATATTAATTGTAACTATTTAATAAAAAGTAGCTAAAATAAAAATTTTCGTTGTTGATCTAAGTAGGAATTGACTTAAAAACTATTTTTTTATATTACTTGTTTTCATTGAAAGTACTTAAATATCAACCAACTGGTTATTAAGATTCCAAATCCGTCTCGTTTGTCATTCAGCCAATAACCCTCATAGGTTGCGCCGTCTGCGTACCACATCTTACCAAACCCCGATCTTTTATCGTTCATCCAAAAACCGATGTAAGTTGAACCGTCTTTATAGTCCATTCTGCCACTTCCGTTCCTGTTATCTTTTTTCCATTCTCCATCATAACTTCCACCATCTCCATAGTGTTGTATTCCTTTCACCTTAAAAAGAGGTAATCATGAAGCTGAATTACAAATTATCAAATGTACTATTAAAGTCACACACAAAAAGTTCCCGAACGTTTCCCTACATTCACGAAAGTTGTGATATCCCCACCGTTGGGGATATCATCTCCTCACCATCCACGCGACTTATGTCTGAGGGAACGAAAGAGGAACGACTAAATTCTGCCATAATAAAATTAGTTTATTATGATCTTAATTTTATATACAATACAACAACAATACTAGTCTAGGAGGATAATGATCCAGAGTGATGAGACGTAATACGTATTACTGATAAATAGCACAATTAACTACTGAATCTATCTTTATAGATTAATTCCTATCTTAATAGTATCCGCTCTCTTTCCTTAAATTTTAACTAAACAAGCTTACAGCTATTTCCTTGTACACACAGCTACGGTCCGTAAATCACCTTTAATCTGGCTTGCTTTGGCTAAGGCAATGCTCCACTTGTCTCGGACCAACTTATAATCCAACTGGACTGGCACTACTAGACCGACTCACAGAATTAAGACCTTTCTCCTAGAACTTTATCTCACTTCACTTAGCTTACTTAGTGCTCAGAGCTTCACTTAGCAATCCTCGCGAATGCTAACATTCAATATATATGATTCCTAATTTACATAAACACGCTCTCTTCTTGGGTTGATTGGAAAGAATTGCCATTCTGGCCCCAAAGAAATCCCAAGAGGACAATTAGTAGAAGTACCGATAAAGCCCCGTCCCAAAGTGTTCGTTGGCAGCACTAATAAGAAAAACACGCAGCCACCTGGAATTCATTTCCTGTCCTGTTGGCATTAACTGCAGATCATTTTTGAAAAAGTGGATTTTTCATTCGTCGGATTTTGTAATGTCGTCTTTGGAGCAGCGTGCAAATATCGAGTTCTGTATTTTGCTTGAGAAATCACCTTCTGAGAAAGCATACGAAAACGATTCCAATGCCAGAGGAATTTTATCTGTTTCTATGGCTGAAAGCGAAATTAAAGGGACATCGTTTAGTGGATTCAGATGAGGGGATCCAAAATGCGACGAAGCAACTGAAGGACTTCACAAAAAATTGGATTCCAAGAGTGTTTTGTATATTACACGAACGCTGGAACAAGTGTATGGATGCAGTAAAGCAGTATTTTGAAGGCCAATAAGATTGTTATTGTTCTATCTTTTAATAATTTGTAATTAACCTATTCCGGGAACTTTTTGACCCTACCTTGTAGAATGTCAGAGTAGCGTACACAGACTACTTTTATTGCAGAGGTTGCAACCTTTATTGCAACATTAAACCTAATCTATTGTGTACTGTTATTTTACTTCCCAGATGATAATATTCAGAATTTATACCAAACTCTGTAGATTCACACAATGCTGCAATGAAATTTGATATTTTGAACTTAACTATAAACTGAAGGCTAATATTGAATAAGGAAGAAAATAAAAAGCATTTTCAATTTAACAAGTCAGTGGCGCAACAGCCCATGAGGGCCAAGGCCTGGGGCCCCCCATCTCTTTCGTGACTTTTGGGTACTGAGGGTAAATTTAGGGGTTCCCGGTCGGGTTGGTCAGTTTGACGGGAAACCCCACAGTGTTTAGTCCCCAAGCAAGTTTGGTACTCCTTTATCGACCAATGGAGGGAAAAGGTTGAGTCGTTTTTAATCCTTAAAACCCTTTAGACCTTTTGACTTAAATTTGATCCCGTTTTACTACTGGGCCCCTAAAGCTTCTTTTTTTAAATTTTTTAAATTATTTTTTTTTATTTTCCCCGTTTTAAAAGACCCACATGATCGGGGGCAAAAAAAAATTAATAACAGAAACAAGGACAGAGAAAAGTCACTTACGTGTTTTTTACCTTTTTTCCACAATCCATTGTAAATAAATTCATGTAAAGTACCAGTTCGATACAGCATACCAATTCCATTTTTTCTGTTTTTTTTCCAAAACCCTTCGTAAGGGTTTTAACTTTTTTTCCTTTGCTTTGTTTTTCCCAAACCCCAACAAAAAAAGAAAACCCATAAGAACTCTTAATTTGTTTTATTGAACTATTAAAATAAGGTAATAAATTAATAAATATAACATGTTAAACACAGCCATCTTGTTTATGAATATTTAACAAAGAGAAAATCAACAAAAGGGGAAAAATGAAGATTAAAGGGGGTTGATGAAGGAATAAAAAAAATGTCTGAGCAAAGTGAAACTTAAAAGGAACCCAACAATTGGGGGCTTTTGGGTTTTTACAAAGCCCGGTTCAGTAAAATTGTACCGTTGACAAAAAAAACCCAGCGGGGAGGTGTACAAGTTTAATTTTGTTAATTTCTGAAGCCAATGTATAGACCAAAAGGGAAATCAAAGCTTTTCCCAATTTAGCACCCCCTTAAAAGGGGGAAAAGCTGCTGAATTTTTTGCAGACTTTTCCCCCGACACTGAGCTTCTAATTTAAACTCCCATAATGCTTTGGATCTTCGGTTTGGACAGAAATACTCAAAGGAATACGCACGTCTGCAGAAAAAAGCAAGACTAAAGAAACCCGGGAAAAAGCTTGCAGGGTATCCCTTTTGGGAAATACAGAGGCTCCCCCTTAGGCCTTTCTCAGATTTCCCCCCAAAATGTGGAGATATGATTTCTTTCGGGTATTTCTTGGACGGTTTGGGGAGGATAAGAAAAATCAGGGGGTTAAAAGAATGGCAAAATGTCCAAGACCTTAAATCTGCCCTGTTATATGCTCTAAAAAAATTTGGGGGGCCGCCCCCCAAAGCTAATTGCCAAGCCCGCCTTTTCCCAGCCGGGGAGCTAGGGGTGGCCAGATGCACCTAAGTGAATCCCCATGGAGGAAGAAAAAAAAGAAAATTTAATTTTGGTAGCTCAACGTCGGGGCCGGGGGGGCGTAAGTATCACTTTCCCCGGGACTTTTGGTAAACCCCAAGGGCATCCGAGTAATTTTCCCCGGCACCCGGGAAGATCCGGCACCAAGTGCTGGGGGGTGGGGGGCGGGGGCACTAAAAAATAACTGCCCTCGGGGTAAAATCGGGAAAACATCCACACTGGAAATGTAATCGAGCCCAAAGGAAGTATGGGGAAAACCCAAAAAAGGATCAACAGGGGGGAATGGAACGCCCCTTCGAAAGAAAAACCCTTTCCCGGGAACAGAAAATACTGGGTCCAAAAAAATCGAAAAAATCGGGCGTAAAAGATCAAAAAAATCCCCCAAAATTACAACACCATCAACATCGGGGTTTGGGCCGGTGGGGGATGACAGCGTCCGTAAGATCCCGCAAGGGCTGGTCCCGAGATAAAACAATTTATAGAATTCGAATTTGTCTGACGAAAAGCCCAGCTGGCAAACATCGCCCCTTTCCATCCCCACAACGAAGCGTTACGGGGTCTTTGGGATTCTCTCGATCGAAATAGTTTTTTTTAAAATGGGAACCCCAGCGAAAAAAAAAAAAAAACATTTGGGGGTAAAATACTCCCAAAAGGCAAAACCCGGGGGCAACATCTTTACATTTCCCCGTCTGACGGCATGGTAAAAGGGGTTTAATCAACCCCCCCTCCCGAACAAACCCCCTCCCGGTAAACCCGAAATAACAAACTGGGACGAAGTTGCCCTTTTTTTGCTTTACGGGAATTTCCCCTAAAACCACCGGGTCTTCCCCCTCCCAGATGCTCTTCGGACGAGATCTTTTTGTCTGCCTGCATATCTTCCCGTTCAGCCGACCCCAGAAAGCTCATTGGCGCCCGGGTATGTCAGAAACTCCAGGCCGAATGGAGGAAATACATCATCTGGCTGGGAAAGAAACAACAGCTTCCGAGGGGGATGAAGACCCGATACGACCCAAAACAACCCGGGCACGGCTTCCCGAAGGCGACAAAGGGGGTTTGGGTTGAGGGCCAAAGGCAAAAAAGGGCTTTCTCCCGAAGGGGCCCAAAACCCAAATAAAGGGAAAGGGCCTTAAAAGTCCCAAAAAGGGAAGACGGGTTGTGGTGCGGGTTCGAAATCCCCCCTCCCGAAGGGGAATACATTATAATAGGCTAGCCCCTTATCTTGGCCAAGATGAATAAATCCTTTAAATTCAGGCCATGGTCATTAATTATTTTGTAAATAATGTAATTAAATTTTTCTTTTTTTTTATTCCTTGGGTTTTTTTTTTAATATTGGAAATTTTTGTTTACATCTCTTCATCTCTTTGAATTTTTTGTATTGTATATGCTCCCGGAATACATTTGGGTTTTCTTTATAAAGTGATTATTAGGAGGGAATTTTTTTCCTGTAAAAAAATTTTTACCCGCCCCAAAAGGGTTGTACTGCCCCCGGGCTTTTCAGTCTTTTTAGGGGCAGGGTTACAAAATTTTTTAAAAAGTGTAAAAAAATTTTTTAAATTTAGTGTTTTTAAAGCATTTATATTATTTTGTTTGTTTATTTCATGGTTTAAAAATTTTACCATTCAAAAAATGCCGACCCCTTTCGTTATAATGGGGATCAATGAGAACTTGGCGAAATCTTGGCGGTGGGGGCCAAATTGGCATCATTTTTTGGGGACCAAGGGGGGGCAAATTTTGGGGAACGGCGACCAATTTGGCGATTTTTGGGGTCATTGGCGACCATTTTGGGGAGTTCGGAACCCTCGGGGTCTTCAGAAAATGAAAATTCTCCACTAGTGTCCCTTTGGCCCCGAGCGGTTTTATTTCTGGAATTTCTGTCGCGCCTAAAAAAGGGGAGGCTCGCCGGAACGGCGAGTCTGGTTTAAAACCGCGGTAGTGAGGATTGTTTTTTAAAAGGTGGTTCTCGGCAGCGGGGAAAAAACTTTACTTCGTGTATTTTTAAACACTTTTGTGTGTTTTTATTGCTGTTGAAGGTTTGAAGATCTTTGGATTTTTTTACTCCCGGGAAATCCTTTTCAAAACCCCGTATTTAAAAAGGTTGGGGGTTTTTATAATAAATTCGCATCGCCCCTTAAAAAAACTGTTTTTTTTTCTTTTGTGATTGTTTTGCATAAAATCTTCGAACCCTCGGATCTACGTAACAGTATAAAGTCTTATTTTGGTACTTACGTATTATCGCAACAATCGCCAACCCCCATAACTCGCCGGGTTCAAAATTTTCCCTGTGTGTCGCGTGAATTGGCAACCATGTGCTTCATTTCGTATATTGTCGCCAATAGGTTGCAATAATACCTAAGTACCCTCATTTTTTGTAACTGATTAAAATCCTTTAAGTATTTCTTTAAGGGGAAAAAGTGTTAAAATATGTATATTCAATCATCATCCACAGTACGATAGCTCAGATATATTAGATATTACATTTTTATTTTATCATCTTGAGCTATGTTTCAAAAATTTTTTTAATCCTTTAAAAAAAAAGAAACAAACGCATTTATTTTGTAAATAACACAATGTAAACCCTTGTTAAACAAGAAAAAAATAAATAATCTTCAAAGGGATTTCAACTTTCGAAGCTAATAAAAAAAATACAAAATATATGCATATCTATGTATATATTTTTGTCAAAAATGTTATACAATATGGATACATTTATATATTTTTCCGTACCGTGTTTTTTATTGTTCTTCCATTCACCAGAGTAGCTTCCGCCAATTTCGTCATATATTGCCTTGTGCATTCCATTTCTGAAGCAGCTTTTTTTGTGTTCTCTTGCTTTGTCTTTTTTCTTTACGATAATATTAAGCATTTTGGAATTATAAGAAATGCGGTTTTATTAAATTCTATTATAGTAAAATTGAATTTTTCTTGCGAAGGGGGGTTTGTTTTTACTTTCAATTACCAAGATATTTTTGTTTCAATTTGCTTTGTTGATTGAAAATTATTAGATATTATTATTTTTATTTTTTGCTTGGTTTGCTTAAAACAGTCAATACCTTTCTGAAAAATTAAGTCGCTCTCAGATCACGAGAGCGACACTTGAGTTGTGGCTTTTTAAAAGTATCTTGTAAGAATAATTTTCTCATACTCATAAGGACAATACTAATGATAAACTGGTCTTACTCTTAAATGTCTTTTCAAACACAGTAGGGACGAGTGAAAAATTCATCACGAAATAAACAGCAGGAGTCCCTGCTAACCACATTCATTCCGACCTTCATTTAAGAAAACAATTTTCATATAAAGTATGAACAAAGTTGCTGATCACAAAAATTAAAAAGAGCAAACTAACGAATTAAAATAAAAAATAAAATAATAAAAAAATTTACAAAATAAAGCAACATAAAACAAGAAACCAAGAGTAAAAATTATCCAAAGTGTAAGTAAAATGAGATTAGTACTTCAGCAAAAATCGATTGACTAAAACAGTGATAAAAATGATCAAGCTATGCGATCCTTTTAGTTTTTCTATATTGCATAATAAATCGCGCCAAAAGCTTTCGTGCATTTGCGCTGTCTGTCTCGATCCACTCATGATCCCAGACCACTGTTCTTCGATTAGTGAGTGAGTGTTAACGTTTCACTATTCAGCTGCACGAAGGCTTTTGGCGACGGACCTCGCAATTTTCAACCTTGTTCAAGGGATGAGGACAACACCTGAGCTGGCACAAGCCTCTCCTAACTTCCACACCAACGGGAGGACGTTTGAACCTTGACAGATTTAACGGGCATCATCCCCTCTACAAGGCGGGTCTTCAGGTTCGAACTCATGACACGCCAACCACGAGTCCGTTACCTTGACCACTAGGCCACTGTGGCCACAAACAGTTTTAAGAAATCTTGCTCAAATACAAGACAATTGAAAGAAAATAGTACGAAAGCAATTGCATCACTAACATATAGAACTAACTTGTATTTCAAAATCGTTGTTTTAGGGAGAGGGAGTTTCTTCAAGCAACTCAAAAGTAATCCTAAAATTGGATAAATTTTCTAAAATACAAGCAATAAAATAAGGTTCGATAACAATCTTCTTGCTTCGAGTATGAAAATATGAGAAATAAATCCTGATATGAGAAATCGGAAAATAATACTCTTGCTTTGCCATTATGCCTTGTGTTTTCAATTCCTACTTTCCGTTCACTCTCTACCTAAAAATATTTATATATATTTATATATATCTTGTTCAACTTTTTAATCGTTAATAAAATACTTTTTATTCATCCACTCAAGTTCAAATACATTTTTTTAAAACTTTTAGTGGATGACACTTGATGTTTTATTACAGTTTTTCAAACATTACTTAATTTTAATTTTATATTGGAGAAAAATATTAAATTTATTCTAAATAAAGGCAATAGATGGCGACAGATTATGCAAGGAAATTCGCTTTCTATTTTGCCACTTAATATTGTGATTCTGTCATATGTACATGCATATTTATATTAATAGTAATTATTTAATAAAAAGTAGCTAAATAAAATTTTGCTTTCTTGATCTAAGTAGGAATTGACTTAATTTTTTTTTATGTATTACTTGTTTACACATTAATTATTATAGTTCTGAATAGATGTAAGAAAAATGATGCAAGATGACAAGAAAAATCATTCCAATAGAGGGCCTTACTGAAACCAACTTCTAATTCATTATAGTTTTACATAATATATTTGATGAATTAAAAACTAATCTTCTAGCTGAAAATTTTATTAAATTTGATGAAAAAGTTAGGAATTCAATTTTGTCAAAGGCTGCTGTGCTATGGGTAATTATTGACTTTAATGGAGATTTGATGTAACTTAATTCGAAAAAATACTCAAAATTCTTATCTGGAAAAAATAGAAAATCGAAAAGTCAGTAGCTAACTCACAGTCACCATTTCTATCATTTCATCCAGAGATTCAAAGAGTAAGATCTATCTCCAATGGCTTACTTATACAATGTTAATATAAACATAATTTAACCTTATTTTTAGAAGCATTTTAGTCACTTTTAGTATGCTGAATTGTTATTTGGTAAATTACACAATGCCACAACATAAGTCCTTCTCCACTATTCATTGTTTACGGCTATCGTAATAAGTGGACAAGGTGACAATCTCGTGGATGGTATGCAGTGGTGTAGCTAGTTCTAAGTGGGCCCTGTATCAAAATTCCTTCGGGACCCTTTTTTAGGTATGAGTGCTTTGTTATTGGGAATGTAGTTACACCTTTTGGGGCCCCTGTAGCTTGGAGGCCCCGTATCATTGATACGGCGGTAGCTACGCCCCTGATGGTAAGATTTCTGTCGAGTTGTAGGTTTGAATCCTGGTGCCCCTAGAGATCTTGTTTAGAAGATCTTGTTTGATGCACATTAAATCTGTTAAAGCTTAGTTTTTATTTAACTTGATTTTTATTAACATTACACTCTTTAAAGGAGTGCAAGGGTACTGGCGATATACATCGTATTTCATCTGATGACAAGAACGACACCTAAGCTGGCAGCCTAATCTCCAAATTTCACATCAACCCAATGTAAGGTCCTTGAGCTGCACAGGGTTACAATGAAAAAAATACAAGAGCAGTGATAGCTGAACTTAGCTATCTAGCTAGCTTAGCTGAACTAGCTTATTGTATTTTTTGGTGCTTATATTTCAGAAATAAAATTGAACATTTTCCATCACGTCACAGTTTTTTTGAAAAATTTAAATTTTACTTGGATTTTTATGCACATTTACAAAATTTTTTTTCACTGTGTTTAATTTCTTTCCTCCATGGCTGACCTTCATTCAACCTTGGTGAAACATACAGAATACCACTATTTGGTCATCAGGGGTTCAATCAGTGGTAGAAGGCTTTTTCAATCAGTGTTCATTTCATCAGAGTAATTTGACTCAATTTCAATTCAGTAAATCATCGAAGACAAGTGTAAGATTAATTATAAGTTTATTGACAATTGGAGTGTGTCTGCAAAAAGAAAAATCTAAACAAAGAAGGTTTTTACAAGCAGCGCTCTCTACACTGAGGGGTTCTACCAACCACTTTGTGATATCTTTACTTTGCCTTCCTATCACAATATTTCTCTACCGATAGCGTCGCGCGAATCATTAACTTAGATTCTTATCTTGGCTTGATAACGCAGGAACTGTTTCTCGTCTGGATTGATTCTGAACGTAAGACCCTGAAATTTTGAACTTAGTTTTTCTTTCATGTATAATTTATTGTAGTACATGCGCTGCGTAAGGGAGAACTTCACCTCAGAAACACTTTTAACAGTTGTGTTTTTTCCTGTGTGTTTCGTGAAACATGGCTTCGAGTTCGAGACTTTGCGAAAATTTGCCAGAGGACTTTTGTTACATATACGGTGAATGTAGTTTAATTAAAAATCGCGTGAGAAGCATTACAGACCATGAAAAACAGATTTATCTTGCGTATTTTGGCATGAAACTTGGAGACCAAGACAGATCCTGGGCTCATCAAAAATCTATGTAAAGTGCCTCAATGATCTACGCTTCTGGCTCAAAGGAAAGAAGACTATTGTACGATTTGGAGTTTCTATGATATAGTGGTAGCCGGAGAACCACTCTGATGACTATTACTTTTGTTTCAGTCTCATGCATAAGTATAACCGCAAAAGTCAAAAGCTGATATCTTATCCTGATGATATTCCATCGGCCATACCCCTCGTTCCTCATAGACCTAATATTCCAGTACCTTGCCCCCAACTAATTGCAAAAAAATTTTCCCGGTTAAAGGGTTGCAAGGGGAAACTTTGTTGTCCAGATATTCCAAAACCTATGAAGGGTGCAATTTCAAACTTCATGACAGCGGAAAAAAAAAGCAGGTTACTTTCAAAGATGTCGTCAAAAAATTTTTAAATTCAAAGGGTCCTGACTGTAAAAAAATTGCAATGAATAAGCTGGAGAAATTTTAAGAGTTAGGTTGGTGAACTTTTCCACATATGAAGATATAAAAGATATGAGAGAAAAAACAAGGGAAAGGGTGGACAAAAAACATGTTTGTCGCTATTGTTGGGTGTTAAACAGGAGGCCTGGGGGTTTATAAAAAAAAAGAACGTCAAAAGAAATTTAAAAGGAAAAAAAGAAATTCCCCAAAAGGGGAAACTTTGGCCTTTTCATTTTAAAATATGCTTCAAACGATGTCCATAATTTTTGCTTCTCTTGGTCAATCGTCTATTTTATGTAAATACCTTAATACAGCGTTTCTCAAATTGTGGGGCGCGTCCCCTAAGGGTTCTTGATAACTCTACGAGGGAGGGCGAGCACATTGGAAAAGTCGAAAACATAAACTATTTAAAAATACTAATTTACTGAAAGAAAGCAAAACAAAATAAAATTATGACTTAATAAAAACTAAAATACACATTTACACTGATATAATACACTTACAAATGTATCAGTACTGCACTGTGTTTCATAATTAATTTAACTATACTAAACTGTGAACAAGTTCAATAATTACCAGTGACCCCATGGGCTTGTCATTTATAAAATTATAAACAAAAATTAAAGTTTGTCTTGATAATTTGTTCGGTGTATAATTAATCTCTTAACTGCCGATTAAAAGATACACGATTCTGTCTCCAATTCCGCTGTTTTTCACGAAAACGTGCGTATGTGATGTATTGGGGAGAAGAGGATAAAGAATAAATAAAGCAAATCCTCTGATATAAGTAAATCCTTCGCAAACACTGTCAAGGTCCTTTTATTACATCAAGCCTTCAAAATAGTTTTATGGATAGCAGTGCACAGAAAAGATCGTACTTAGGAAAGACGTATGTATACGTCCGGGGCAATTAACGGGACAATGTATGTTTTGACCATTTATATTCCGATATCACAATTAGTTAAAAAGTAATTTGTTCGGGTGGAATCTCTTGCAACTCAATTTCAATACTGATGTCTTGAATCGATTGAGCTGAAATTTTTGTATACACGTTTAGTTTGGAGGACACTCTACATGTTTTGACCATTTATATTCCGATATCGCAATCAGTTAAAAATATATTAATTAAAAACCCTTTACCCCTGTCAGCTTTTTATTCTGCCTAGCATCTTATGGGATTGAGCTAAAAGAAGTTCTGATTATTTGACCTTTTTAAAACATATCTTATTCTTTGTATCAAACTGAGACAAAAAATAATAACATAATTGATAAGTTGATTTATTTCGTCACTATACGGTGTAATTCTTTTTAAGAAATATAATGATATTTTCTATTTTTTAAGATTTTTTCTAAAATGGATTTTCATGAAAATGATTTCTTAATCGTTCCGTATGAATTTTTTTTTTCGTGTTAATAAATTGATATTCTGCATTAAAAGCAAATTTTTTTTTTAAAATCAGTCTTTAAAAAAAAATAAAACCAAAAACCTTTTTTTTCTATATTTTTAAAAAATATTAAATTTTTTAAAAAAACATTTAAAAACTTCGTTATTTTAAAAGATAACCCCCAAAACTTTTTTTTTCGTTTGAAATAGTATTTCCCAAAATTTTGAACAAAAATTTAAAAATTGGGTTTAAAAATTTTAAAAAAAACTTTTTTCGTTTTAATATGTTTTTTAGTAAAAACAAAAAAGTTTTTTAAAATTTTGTTTAATTTTTCTTTTTTTAATATTGTTTTGGGCATACAGTGTTTCCCCCTCCCCATTATCCTCTTGTTGCGGCTCAGTGAAATATCTATCATATGTACTGGCGGCGGGGAAAAAAAAGTACCCCCCACAGCCTTTTCAAAAAATTTAAATGAAAAGACCTTTAAATGATGCGTTGAATGAGATGAATAGACTGAAACCTGTCCCGCGTAAATAAAAAATTAAAATAAATTAAAAATAAAATTTAAAAAACCCTTTTTTAAAAAATTTAAAAAAAATAAAATAAACTTTTCTTTTTTTTTGCATCCTTTCGTCATTACACAATTTATAATTAAAAAACGTGCGAGTTTAAGGGAATAAACAAACAAAATTTAAAAAACGTCTGATCGTTTTAATTTTTTTAAAAATTTTTAAAAAAAGTAAGTAGTCATTTAAATTCGGACAAGCTTTTATATCATAAATTGTTAATGACGTATAAGTGATATAAAAATTTTTTAAAAAAAAAAGTTTATTTTATTCTTCTTAAGTTTTAAAAAAATTTGTTTTAAAAAATTTTTTAACAACATTCTTCACTTTATTTTCTGTGTTCCCAGGATAAAAAACACGTCAACAACAAAAAAAAGAACCAATATTTACATAGATTTAACAGAATAAAACTCTTTCCCATTTTGGCTAAATTGTTCGAAAGAATTTTTCAAAAGGGTTTTACAAAAATATTGACATCGTTTTTAAAAAACTTACTGATAAAAGAAAAAAATGGAAGTAATTTTCTCCCCTAAAATACAAAAATCACTTATAACGTCTTTTGTATTTTTCCCAAAAATTTAAATTTGACCCCTTCATAACATTTAGCATGCATCGCTTTTAAATTTGGCTTAATGGAACCAGACTCGAGCGAGCGAGCGCGACAACGTCGGTCACGAGTTCATGACCACGACTACTCCACTACCTCTGCCATCTGTCGGGACACAAAATTCTCTCGTTGACTCAATGTGGAAATTTAGAGAGTAGGGTAACGCTTCAGGTATCGTCTTCGTCATTTGACTACGGCTCAGTTAAAATACATCGAAAGTCCTTTTTTTCTTTTAAAAAGAAAGTTAATGCTTACACTCAAACCAAGGGGGTTTGGGGGAATAATATCATATGTTGCTATCACAGTCAAGTGACGGGGACTATACCTGTGTTGGCATCCCCTCTCAAAACTTCCCCACATTACCAATGAGATGATGTGGAATATCAGATTTAACGTGCATCAGCCCCTCTACACTGTTGACCTTCAGTAACTCCAGGACTCGAAACCGACTCTCGACAAAGCCGACCACGAGTTCGAGCCATGACTACTCGACTATAACGCCTAAGTTGAGTGCCGAGTGAGTGAATATTAACATCGCACTATTAAGCTACTTGAGGCTTTTGGTGACGGACCTCGTAATTTAAGTTGAGAGCCAAAGAATTAAAGCAAGAGAGAAATATATATATATACATATATTTTCATAATTAATGGTAAAAAGAAAGTGATGAAAGATGTTTCAATATTAAAATTTCTTCAATTAAGAAATTATACATTTTATTACGGCATGTAAAATATCCCTAGAGTGTCTGTTTGGCTTAGGTGCTCTCGGCAAAATTGAATCCTAGTGCAGGTTCGCATCGTCAGAGTTCAGGTGCCTCCCTTTAGGAGGAAACTGGGCGTCAAAATTATCTGCGGCGATTGGTATCCGCCTCTATGGTGCCTCACTAAAAAGAGATACCAGCTTTCGGGGAATGTACTAGATCTGCAATGGTAAAACACCAATCCGCAGCCCATTAGAAAAAAAAATTATAATTTTATTACGTATATTAAATTTTTAATTACCACTGCTTTTTAAATATAATTGAGAAATAAAATACTGACGGTGATTCCAAAAGTACTAAATAATAAAAGAGAATCGCACCAAAGCAGCATTTTTCAAACTGTGGGGCGCACTCCCACAGTTTTAAAGGGGGGGGGCGTGATAACTGTACGAGGGAGGGCGAGCATATGGAAAAGTCGAAAACAGAAGATTATTTTAAAATATTATTAATTTACTGAAGTAAAAAAAAAAATTGCATTTTGACATAATAAAAATAAAATTAACATTTATTCTGATATGATACACTTATAAATGTATCAGTACTGCACAATGTATTTTATAATTAATTTAGCAATACTAAATTTAAAGAAAAATTTTTAATAATTAAAGGCCCCCAGGGGATAAAAAAATATATATATTTTAAAAATAACACAGTTAAATAAACGTTTTAAGAATTTTTTCCCCTGCCTTTTAAAGTTTATGCGATTCCCCCCCAAAGTCTCCTCTTAATGTATTGGGGAGGGAAGAAAAGGAATAAATATATAAAAAATCTCCTCTGATATGAAATCCTTCCCAAACACGAATGGCCCTTTTTTATTGCATTCCAAAACATTCAAAATAATTTTATGGATAGCGTGAAAGAAAAAATGTAATTGAAAAGACGTATATATAGTGGGGGGCAATTAACCATTTTAAAACGTTTTATAACGCCGGCACATTTAAGTTTGTCGAGTGTAGGTTTAGCGTCAAAATGTAGTATTATTGAATTTAATACATTGTTATTGTATGGGGGGGGGGATTATGATTGAATATTGGGTGAAAGTTTGAGAAGCATGTCAGCGAAGAGTATTAAATCAACTTCTTGCAACGGAACATTTTCGTTAGATATATAATGCGTTATTAAACATCTAATTGCAACAACACTCGACTTTTTACAGGAAATGATAATAATGTCTGTTCTTTTGTTCTTTTTTAAAAACTTTCAAACTTTATGCCTTATTTTAAAAATTTGGGAAATTCGTCAAAAAATTTTTTAAAAATTTACAGTGAATACTCTAAAGATTTAAAAAAATTTTTTACTCGCTAGATCTACGGTTTGTCAGTCATTTTTTAATAATTTTTCTCAATTCTTCTCCATAAGAATATGCTCGGTGACACTTGTCTCTTTGATTCAAAGCCACAATAGATTGATAAATATGGATTTTGGGCGGGTTTTGTCTTGGATTTGATTGTTTGTTCTCAGGAAGTTTTTTTTTGGATTTCTTTTTTTTTTTTTTTTTTTTGAGAAATCTTTCTCATTTTCCTTTTTATTATTTTTTTGTTCCCCCTTACCCTTGGAAAATAAGTTTAAATTTCCAAAAATAAAAGGTTTTGATTTATTTTCAAACACATGATTTCGGAATTTAATTACTTAGATATATTCGCGAAAGTTATTTTCAAACATTTCCGTTTTAAACTGGAAAATGCCTTTTTTTTTAATTTATACTAAAAAAAATTTTAAACAGGATCCTTGTTTTTGTTTTTATTTTTAAAGTTTCTCTAAATTTTACCATTTGAAAGTGTATTTCATCTAAATTTTGTGTGTGTGTGTGGGGTTCTTGGGCATTTCAAGGCCTTCACCTTGAAATCACAAATTGCGCCCCTTGAAATGACCCTTTTTTTATTGTAATATCAATCCTGCGATAACTTTTTGAGTGCTGGGTATGAAAAAAAGTTGCTTGATGAATCAAAAAATAGGGGGATGAAGTAAATTTTAAAACCATTTCCCGTTCCCCCCTTCGTAAGGTACCGATCTGAAAAGGAATCAGTAATCGTGCATTCCACCCTTTACATCTTTGACATGTGCAGTTTTTATTGGATAATTTTTCACACATAACCGTAACTAAGATCAGTGTCATCCATGATTATTTGGATGGTTTCTATTCAGTTTAACAGTCTTCCACTATCTTCACCGTGACAGCGTCGTCCGTCTTCGTCCAGCGTCATCCAGAAGTCTTTCACTTTGATTATCTAGAGAGACATGTGGCTGGTTTAAAAATTTTACTCCCTCCTCATAGCAGTGTCATATTACGAGCTATCATTTATAACTTTCAGTTAAAAAGGACTTAGCAAAAGATACTAACTAAATTAAAGCAGAAAATGTGACATGCTAAATAAATAAAAATAAATGAATTAATACAAAGTTATAAAAGTAAAATGATGTAAGCTGTGGTAAATTTCAGTACTACTGACTTAGGAACAATTAACCTGAAACAGATAAATAAAAAAAATTAGCTTAGAAATCACACAGAACCACCATTAAGTATTTTATAAAGTATTGTCATAAGTTTACATATATCAACCCACCTTAAACTGGAAAAGAAATTACATTAATATTAACTAAAATAATAATAAAAAAAAACTATTCGAAACAGATAAAATAGACTATTCTTTGATAAAACTATACTGCCAAAAGAAATTAAGTGTGAGAAGAGATCAAAAATAGTACTGCCAAAACTAAAATTTATTTTTTAGAGAATATTTCTTTGTAATGTATGCTTTAACCCTTTATCTACCGCATTATGATTTACTACAGTTTTTTTCATGCAATATTTTTTTTTTTGAATCACTACATTGAAAATTAAGGGATATGCCTAAACAAAATACTCAGCTTTGGGAAATTTAATTCATTAGAGCTAATTAATTAATTAAAGATATTCAACTGTAAAATTAATTATACACACTGTTCACTTAAAATAGTCAAATCGTTTTCTAGGTCTTCATAAACATACAAAAAAAAAAGACACCTTTTGTATTAATTATTTTTTCGGAACGAAAATGACAATCTTCGCAATCCGCTGAAAACGCAATTTCTGCTATAAAACTATTCGCCTTCCCCGTAAAATACTCACCATAGAACCCGTACTGACACACACACCACACACACACACACACACACACACACACACACCACACACACACACACACACACACACACACACACACACACACACACACACACACACACACACACACACACACACACACACACACACACACACACACACACACACACACACACACACACACACACACACACACACACACACACACACACACACACACACACACCACCACACACCACCACACACCACACACACGCACAACCACACACACACCACGCACTTTTGACACCACACACGCACGCACGCACACACACGCCACGCACACACGCACACACACACACACACACACAATGTCTGCAGTTTGTAGAATTTTGTCAATTCAGTAGTTGTTTATAAAGACCAGTCTTAACAAGTGAAATTTATAAAAGCGTGTGTTAAAAATTAGGGCTTTTTCCTGTGTTTCTTAGATTTTTTTTCTTCTGATTTCTAGAAAAAAATAGAGCGTTATAACGTGTACTCAAAAATAACACCGGCGGCTAGCTCAAATAATTTAATTGGTTGTACTTTCTAATTGAGCGCAGTTACACAAATACATAAAAAAAACCCAGTTAATCTTTATACTAATAATAAGGGGTTTGCGCGGGCGGACATTGGAATGTCCTTTCTCCACTGAGGTGGCAGGCCGACTCTGGCACGTCTTCCTTCACCGATGTAGCAGTCAGACTGGTTACTTGTCCATACGGCCAGGAGAGGGCGCTCTATTACCATTCGTTACAGCGTTAGAATAGAAAGAAATAAAAAATAGAGAATAGAAAGAAAATAGAAGAAATAGAAGAAAATAGAAGAAAATTAGATTAGAAAAAATAGAATAGAAGAAAAAAATAGAGCTCAAGCCACGTAAACTCGTGGCTTGAGCGGACGATTTGAGGGTTCGGAACCTAGTGCTATTAACCCCCCTCCCCTACTGTAGATGATCTGATGCAATTTAAATATATCGTTACTCGAAGTCCTCATATTGGTATGATGTTGAAGTTTGTTGCGTGGGTTTCCGGACCAGCTACCATCCTCTTACTTGACCGTGGATCAAAATTATGTCATTTATCGCCACTAGTCTTCGTAATGAGACGTTATTAAATATGCATACCAACTTCTGGAAAATTAAGAATTTTGCTTTTAAACACCACATTGTGAATAAAACTTTCCTCTATATTTTCGCTATAAAAGACATTTTTAGTTTCACTTTTTAAACTGTTTAATGATATTTGAAAAAAATATACAATAAGTAAAATATTTTATTTATTATTAATATATATATAGTCCTATTCTTGTGAAAGCAAAATCACGGGTGAAATTAGGAAAGATAATACCTTTCGAATGTATACTTTAAAAAATATTTTAGATAAATTTATACACTCGGTTAATTTTTTTCCTGATTTATGATAGAAACATTTATTTCCGTTACTTTTTATGCATTCCCTACATCGATGTCTTTTATGTGTATTACAATTTTGCGATTATAAGATTTGGAAACACAATTCTGGAAATAAAGAACAAAATATTTAAGGTATTCGAACATGTATATCCGAGGACTCAATACCAATAAATACTAATATTTAACCAAAAAATATTTAAAATAAATTGCCTAAATTTCACAAAAATCGCAATTATAAGTGAAATTTTAGCAATATTTTTGTAAAACTTCAAAGTAATTAGAGAAAAAAGTAATAAACTTATATTAATAAATCTAGATGCGTTTATCTAGAGAATATACAAAATCTTAATGTTTTATTAAAATTTGAAAATTTTAGAGCTGATTGTGTAAATATTATAAGAAAAATCACATTCTTTATGAGACCATTATTTAAATAGCAAGCCCTAACTCAAAAAATTTTCAAACAATGAGAAACATTTTAGTACATTCTCTAGAAAATAGCATAATTATCAGGTTCAAAAAGTTTTATATAAATACATTTGTAATATTTTGAGTAATCAGACTCGCTATGACTGATTTCGAACAATTTAAATGACCACTTCTGGTAGATCAAAGACCCACTTCCGTTTTCTAACTTAATAAAATTGATTGTAATTTGGTCTCTAGGTAGCGTAGAAACAAAACAAAGTATGTTTGGTAAAGCCAAAAGATATCTCTATTCAATTAAACAGAAAACAAAAATATCTATCTTGTCCGAATTTGGTCATTTTCAACGTGTTCGGATACCTTAAATATTTTTTCTTTCTTTTTGTTGTGTAGGTAGTTTCATTACTTGATTTAGTTAATTTTTTAGTTGTCTTTCAATCTATAATTGTAATTTTTTTTAAAAAAAGTAAATTATTTAATATTTAGAAAAATATTATCAAATGTTTAAAACTTAATTTTTGTAACTTGATGAAATTGGATTACTCTATTAAAAATATACTCATGCCAAATCAAAAATTATCCAAAAGATTTTTGAAGTTTTTTTGCTTAAAAATACTTATATTTATTGATATATTTATAATTTAATATTTATATAAAATATATAAATATTTGAATTATAAATATAATTAAAATATATTTATAATCAAGCAGGTAGTTAAATGTTAAAAATGTGTAAAAAATATAAGCCGGAATAGTTAAAATTAAGAATTATAGCTGAAAAATAAAGAAATTCATATCGATAAGAAAGCAGAATATCAAACATCTCTCATATTTTCATTTTTAATTAAATATTTTTATTTAATTTAACACACAGCATTGCAAAAAATTTATTTCAAAAATATTATTACTGTTTCAGTCATAAAAAATATTTTTTCTCACAAACACGATTATTCGAATTTTTAAACGTTCTTTAAGTACATGGAAAGGTTCTTGTTGTCAATTTTATTTGATAAATCGTTTTAAATCTCATTGATGTAAACTTTTTTCAAAGTTGAAGTAGTTGAAAAATATCCTTCTGGTTGTCATAGAAACGGAAATTCTACTCTGTTCTGATTGGTTATTAGTGACGATGGTTTTGTGACAGGCTATCATTTAAGAAGTAAACAGATTTCTTAACGGGCTTTTTTTTTAAAAAATAATATACAAAATTCTTATTTTCACTACAGAAATCATAGAGTGAGTAACATTAAGTTTTTATAAAGTTTTTTTAACTGATAAACTTTTATCTCCATAAATTTAAAATATTTTATTTTCTTTAAATCCTAGGAAATTTACTTAATGATTAACTATATTCATTTTTTCATTTCTAGTTTTTTAATATCTTTAATATAACAAATTAATTGCCAGAAAATCCCCCAAAATCAAGAAAATGAGAAAAAATATTTCAAATTCTGTCATAATTTTTTAAATCTCAATGCTACTTTATATCGTTGAATTACTGATTAAAATAATCCTGTATCTTTCCATATTTTTACTTTTTATTATTTAAAAATGTTTGATTTTTATCCAGTTGGATTTTTTCCCCAGTTTTTATGTTTTGATTCAACTTATACGACTCGAACTATTCGATGTAATTTCAAAACTATTAAATTCATGTTCTTCTTAATTTTTTATAAATTCTTGGAAAAATTACGATAACATCATTTATATCTACTAATATAAATTATAAGTAGAAAAAGGTAAATAATAAAGCTTTATTGAAGGAAATATAATAGTTTTAAATTTTAGTTTTAATTCTATAACCACACGTTACTTATAACAGTTTTAATCATTCTGAAGAGCTAAATTATGAAATGGATTGTTAAATTATTTGAACTAGTTAGATGCATTAAAATATCCTTTACAAAAGGAATGGTTTTAAAATAAATTTCAATCGACTAAATTCATGTGACGTCATAGTCACATGATAACTGAGCCTCGTGTTTTCGGTCCATCAGTTCATAAATTAATGCGATGTCATAATTATATCATAAATATAATCACGCGTTTCCAGCCAATTAGTTCATGTGCTTCACTGTCGCCAACATTTTATTTTTGCAGGAACTTTCTTTTAGAAAGTACATATTTGTCAACGATATAATAATGCACATAGTTGAACAAAATGCACTTAATTTAAAAGTATTCGTATAATGTAAGTATTTTTTTTTTAATTTTGAAAACTGTTTGAAGAATTTAAGCACTTGAACTTGTAACCCAATCATCAAATTTTAAATGTTATCTAAACTTTACAAGTTGAACAATTTAGTATGTCAATTTTTAATCAAAGGGAAACACGTGATTGCCGTTATCATGTGACCATCATGAATTTAGTCCATTAAAATGTGGTTCGAATTTTTTTAGTTATATTTTTCTAATTTTTGTTTACATAAGAGAAAAACTTAATTTGAAACTGAAAGAAATCTATAGTAATTCAAAAACTCTAGATTTTTATTGCAGTGTGCATCTTAAGGTATCCGACTGGTTTAAAATCATCATTTTCATAAAAAAAATCGAAATTTCTTTTATAGTCTATTTTTGCAGCCTGTTTAATATGCTTTCTAAAAATATCATACTTTTAATTCTGAGTCAATTAGAAAAAGAGTTATATCTGTTTTTTGTGTTTGAGATACTAAGCCAAAATCGAAACCGGAAGTGGGAGTTTTCGGTTGATTTTCACCGGCAAAATGAGATTTTTATTCTTTTAAAATATTTTAACGAATTCTTTTTATGTTTAGTAAACTTTATTTCACTTTACAAATATTTTAATACATATATTTGGACTGCAAATAGGCAACAGTTAACTGATTGCAATGTTTGTTTTGATTTAAACGAGTTGCTATCTTTTTATCATTTATGTTCCAAATTAGATCTCTTTTTAACTTTTTTATTAGTACTTTTATATAGAGTTAAGATTATTTTTAATTAAATTAAAGTTGTTATGCCAAAAACAAGATCAATGAGGTAAAAAAAGAAGAGATTTCCACTGAGCAGAATTTGTTGGAGAAACGTTGAAAGAAAAACCAACGGACCTTTCAAATTCAGTTATTAATTCTATTAAAAAGACTTATAATTAACTTTGCGATCAAAATCTCATAAGAAAATGTCTTCACGGGAATGATCAGAACTGCAATGAGAGTCTTAACAATGTCGTATGAAGTATAATCCCGAAAGACAATTTTGTTGAGCTACAAACACTCCGTTTAAAAAATTATGTCGCAATAATACTTTTTAATTCCGGATTTTCTTGTCTATTACCTCTACTTTAAAAGTTAGGAATGAAAGTATGTTCTGAAATGAAAGGATATTCTCTTGGTACCTCAACAAAACGAGAATTGTTGATTCTATAAGGCATTCTGAACCAGATAAGAAAAGATCTCGTAAAAAAAGAAAGGCCCTTCAGAAATGCAAAAGTGAAGTATGAGGTTCAGGAAGGCACAACATACAAATCTGGAGGTTTTTAATACTTTCCTAAATCTTTAAAAAAGTTTTATTGCAAATATAAACTTTATTTTGAATTTTCTGAAGAATGTTATTTTTGAACATAATGGTTAACTGTAAGAGTTATATTTCTTAAAGTAAATGAAATATTCTTATGAAATTTTTTTTGAGTTTGTTCTTTGCATTATAATGAATGCTTTCTGCTAAAAGCTAAGGGTAATTTTTCAATTACGTTATTTTTAAATGTAATTTTATATGAAAAAAAAAGTTTCTTAAGAAAATTCTAGGTTTTCATTTCGAACACCTGTATTTCATAATTTTACAGTAGAATTTGAATTTATTTAATGTAAAGCAGAGTTAAACATTAAATAATTGTATTCCTGAAAATATTTTATTTATTTTTGTGATATATATATTTTTTAGAGTTGTTAGAAAAAGAGCAATTTTTTGTAATATTTTGGTACAAATTTCTCAATATTTTGAAAAATAAGATTTCAAAAAAATTCTTCTTGCTGTATTTTCATAGTTTTGCATCATACTTAATTAAAAATAACAATTAAATAATTATTTAAGTTATATTTTAGAAAATTGTCTACGAACCCAGTCGGATACCTTAAGAACTTCTATATCAAATTCCAGAGTTCAATTTTTAATCCGAAGCTTCTCCAAAATACACTCATGGACAAAAAAAATTAGCGCACCAAGGAGTCGTCAAAATGAAACGAAATTTTTCTAATGTAATGACTACTTTGATATAAGTAAATGATTGGAAAATCAAAGAAAAAGGATAATTTATTTCAGAGAAAAAGGCAAAAGAACGGCGGATATAATACCCTGTTGAACCCCCTCTAGCGGGAATGCACGATACGCTACGATCGGGCATTGAGGCATACAAGTTCTGTATGATGTCTTGAAACATTTCATTCCATATTTGCTGTAACCTTTCCTCTAGTTTTTTGTCCCTTACCAAGTCAAAAATTTATATAAAAATTAGGTAGGAAAGCTAATTCTTTCCTATGCGACAACCACACAGCAATTTTGGCTATAAAACATGTAGGCAGCTCCGAAAAGTACGGGGTGTTTTTTTAAAACTGCCACTATTCAGAGCTACCTGTAGCTCGATCCAACAATCGAAAATGTTCAAAATTTGTTATACAGACTAAATATCACATCGGAAGCAGGATTCCGTGAAAAGAATTAGTTCCAAAAATAAGCTCTAGGGTTATTTATAGCACAAAGAAATCTAAAATCTGCTACAGTAAAAAAGAAATTAACGCATAAAAAATTATAGAGCAATATTATGATTCATTTATTACATTCAAGGTGACACCGTTTTCAGAAACTACACCCTACATTCTCTGCACAGCATTCTTTATGGCCATATGCAACTTGTCACAAGGAACATTCCACACTGCCTGGGACTTGGACTTTAAGACACTAAAGTCTGCACCTCCACCAATGTAAACTTTTGATTTTAAACTACTCCAGAACCAAAAGTCAGTCACATGGAGTTTGCTCAGGAGAACGAGACGGCCTTGAAACTAAAATCGCGACTGATGACACATTCATCTGTGAAGTGATGGCGCAACAGCTGCTTACCTTATTACCTGTGTGTGGGGGTACACCAACCTACATGGAGATTATCTAAATGAGATATTTTCTTCGTTTAAGTTGTGAAATTACAAAAATATTTAGCATCTTGTGGTATCTTTGAGCATTAAAAGTGCACGTTACTGGTCCTATTGGAGTAACAATGCCAAAAAAGATAAACGATGAATGACTATGGAGCACACCAGTCGGTGACTTTTTGTGAATGCATAGGAGTTTCTTGCTCTGTGCAGGCTGTTCAAAGGCAGTTCGTGTGTTAACAGAATCATTTGGATGAAAATGGGCCTCCCCTCCAAACAGAATTTGCCTGGGGAAATCCTCCTCAATTTTCGCCCTGGCCAGAAAATGACAATCGTTTATCACAATCACTGAACTTGAGTTAATGAAAGCGGCTGATTTTGTATGGATAATAGAGGAGACCACTCTGCGAAACTTTTCATACCGTGGAAATGTTGATATCCAATTGTTGCGTTGCACTCCTGCCTCTGCTACTACCATCAATGGTTTCTTGTAATCCACCGAGGATTGCAGTTGCAACATCTGTTATCACCCCTTATGATACAGGCTTGCATCCGTTACCTGTTTCCTTACTTTCTGAATCATTGTCTTCAAAGCATTACTCGATAAAGGTCCCTTACGTAGCCTATGTCGGGTTCTAATTCCACGAAGAGCTTTAGATGCATTGCACTGGCTCAGAAAATACAGCTTTACCAATAATGCGCGTTCTGATAATGCGAGTTGCATATTTACAGAAACTGGCTCACTTCAGCTGAGAATACTATTTTTCGGAACTGCCGTTGTGTTTCATAGCCCAAATTATTGGCGTCGTTGCCACATGTAAAATCATTTGCTTCCAAACCCTTTTTTTTATGTAAATTTTCGCTTTGGTAGGAGACGGCAACACCTTAAATACCCCTGTCGGTGGTTTTTAAACATAATTTTTTCCCCACGGAATCCTGTTTCCCGCGTCATTATTAGTTTCTGTACCAAATTTGGCGCAACTTCGACTGTTAGATCAAGCTACAGGTAGTTTTGAATAGTGTCAGCTTTTAAAAAACACCCCTTATTTTTCGGGAGTTGTCTACATGTTTTACAGCCCAAATTACTGACGTGGTTGTCGCATAGAAAATAATTTGTTTTAACTCCGATTTTTTTTATGTACATTTTTGGTTTGGTGACAGAAGCGCGTGTAAGTACCCTTATCGGTGGTTTATGAAACTAAATTTTTTTCCCATAGAACCTTGCTTTTCATGTCACAATTAGTTTTCCATATCAAGTATTGTGTTACTGCAGTTGTTAGATCGAGCTACAATGTCTAAAGTGTCAGTTTTAAAAAAAACCACCCTACATATATTTATAAAGCGACTATTCATAGGAGTTATTACAATGGAATGGAATTAAGTAGATATGATGTATAAGTTTTGATAAAACAAAACGCTAATAATATTGCTCGTAATTGAATGCTTTGTTCAGGAGAAATGCAGCTAAAAAAAAGCAAAACGAATCAATAAGTTGTTCCACCTCAGTCTCTGATGCGAGCTATTATCCACCTGGGCATTGACTCATAGAGTTGGTGGATGTCCTCTGTCAGGATTTCTTGACGTACATGATCCAAAGAGTGAGTTACTCGGTGCAATCTTGGGATGTTTGAGGCCTGTTCATCAGAGCCCAAATGTGCACTTTTGATCCTCCTGCTTCAATCCAATTGAGTATCATATCTCAAATGGTTTATAATATTCGCGAAGCCTTGAGATATTAATACAAACCACGCGGGTAGTCCACAGAAGTTAAACTTCAGCATTGAAATGTTCCTCTTTGCAATGCACTAGAGCTCCAGGTAATCAGTCATAGGTTGCCAAAAATTAATAATTTGCACATTCCATTGTAAAGTATGCGTGCATAAGCAACTTCATTCCATTTGGATTACTGTTGAATTCTGCATCATTATTTATCTTATGTAGAGCATACAGAGTGTCCCAGGATTATTGGGACGAACTTTATGGGAAGGTAGGGGACATCAAAAAGATTTAGATTTGAATAGCAACCCATGGTCAGAAACGTCTGCGTTTGGTGCTAGGTGGCGTTGTTCACAAGAACATTGGAAGAAACAGACCTGCATCAGCTCAGTCATATCTCCCACAGAGAAGTATGGAACGTTTTTCGAACACTGAGGTAGCACATATGCACCTGATTTACGGACTGGCAGAAGGAAATGCGCGTGCAGCAGAAGGATTGAATTGCGAAAGGTATCCACACAGAGATGCCCCAGGCAACTAGATGTCTCAATTTGTGAGAATATGTATCATTACGATGTAGTAGGCACAGTGAGGGCGGAGACCGAGTGAGTCGAACTCCCAGCATGACCCATTTTGACCAATAAATGTTTCAGATGATCTCAGTCTTGTGTCTCATCGTTTATTGTACCTCTCACTATACTTTCCCATGACGTTTCCGATCATGAGTTACTATGAAAATCTGAATTATTGTGTATGTGTGATGTCCCTTATCTCCTCTTAAAGTTTGTCCCAATAATCCTGGGACACTTTGTATATTTGTATATATACACGAAGTGCAGCTCTGAACTAGGTATAGCAAGTTAATAATGAAATGGGTCTTCTCGAATGCCTGCCACAAGACGAGTTATAATTTCAACAAGTTTGTGTAAGCGTTCCACGGTCCTAACATCAACTAGAGTGGTCCATAATTCACAAGGGTTGCTAGTTTTGTGTGATGTACTTTCACATTTTTCATCAAAACTACCCAAAGGGGTATGTATAGCATTTAAGTCTGAGTTTCTAGATAGAAATTCATGATAGAAAAGTTAGAGAAATGTTGATCCAAACAGGCAGTAACTTACTGGGATCTTATTCAGTTGCAGCTGTGTTGCCGGAATACTTCATTTTCATGTGAATGGTAGGACAACATAAATAGATGGAGGTGGACACCCAATCATTCTACCTACTGAATCGATGAAAATTGTACACAGTACAAGTTCTTCCTTATTCAGTTGCAGCTTGTTGTTGCTGGAATACCCCATTTTATGGGGAATGGTAGGACAACATAAATAGATGGAGGTGGACACCCAATCATTCTACCTACTGAATCGATGAGATTGTAACAAGTACAAGTTCTTCCTTATTCAGTTGCAGCTGTGTTGCTGGAATACTCCATTTTTATGTGAATGGTAGGACAACATAAATAGATGGAGGTGGACACCCAATTATTCTACCTACTGAATCGATGAGATTGTAACAAGTACCGAAGATCCCAAAAATTATCTAGAGAAAACACTCCAGACTTGATTGAGTCGCTATGCCAGTGTACAGTTCCAACATCGACTGATTCCTTTCGGGCTTTGATTTTCTGTCGGACAATTATGTTTCCACATAATTAAAAAATAATTTTCCTTAAAAAAAATTTCTTTTCAAGTTAACCTTAAATTTAATAATAATAATAAAAAATGGCAAAACCGATAAGACTGAAAAGAAAATTGAAAAATTAGAAAACTCACAGTGAGGGAAACTCTGTGGAAATACAGAAAGTGTGTGTGTGTAAGGGTGTGTGTGTGCCAATTAAGACGTTATCCTAGATTTAAAATTACGGGGTCCATCGCCAGTAGCTTCATATTACTTTAGAGTGCATGTTGCTAAAAAAACCCAATTCATTTATCTATATAGATGATGCTATCGCCCTGTGGTGCACTCCAAGTGAAATATGGAGGTACAGTCTCTACTTTTTGTTTAACTTTACTGTAATGGGTCTATCCATGCTTAAACCTTTAAAAAAATTTAATTTTTTTCCCCCCGAGGAAATAAATTTTAAATGGGGGTTCTATTTAACTTCAAAGAAGGACTGAATATTCTGGGGTTTTTATTTAACTTCCCTCTACGTTTTTAAAGTTGCCCGTTTAAATGGAAAATTTTCAACCACCCAAAGTAAAACGAGATAGATGAATAAGATCCTTTAAAAGGATAGAAAGTTTAGTGAGCAAGGATGAAAATTTAGAGAAGTTCAGCGGAAAGGTAGAAGTGTAATTTGACGGCTACAATCACGGAGATCTCGCCATTAGTCAAGGTACTTTGCACTCTAACTGAATATCTGAAGTTGATTGAACCGTTGAGTATTCAACCGGGTAGGAGGTTTAAATTTTCTGAACCCCAGTATATATTGAGATTGTGATTAGGCAGATATAATATATTTATATTGATAAGTGATCTAATTGCGTGATCCGAGTTAGTTAAGACTACGTGTAGTGTGGTTTATTCTCACTTAATATAAGTTTGTTCGATATCTAAGTAATTTAAGTTATATAAATTCCTTAATAAAAGTCATATTAAGAATTCTAAAATGTCTCATCATTCCAAGAATTCCACACCTCTAACTTACGCGGAAACCCCACGACATGGCTATCGAACGATGGCTATGTCGCAAGGTTAGTCGAAATTTGATAGTTGGAGAATAAGTGATAAAATTATACTTGAGATTTACGACCGGAGATCGTACAATTAAGTAAGAGATTTACGGTGAATTATAGCGTAGAACACCAAAGTGCCCCAAGAGGCAGGATTATATTTATATGTTAAGTAGTCCTTAAGATGTGTGCGATTGTTAAGAAATACACACACACACACACACACACACACACACACACACACACACACACACACACACACACACACACACACACACACACACACACACACACACACACACACACACACACACACAACAACACACACACACACACACACACACACACACACACACACACACACACACACCACACACACACACACACACACACACACACAGCCACACACACACAGCATTTCACCTATAGTTATAGGAGCTTAAGTCAAAGGATAATAAATTTGAATTTAAAACTTGTTATATGGCTGATCTTTATTCGTACCCCTAAACACCAACAACCGCTAGTTGGTTGTCACACTTACATAAAAATCAGAGAATTATTTCCATACAGAGGGAGTATTTAATTTATGTTATAGGCTTTATAACAAATAAAACAGAGGAAGAATAAACATAACTAAACGCAACAACTTAATTCGAAAGAATAAAACAAAATTAAATGAATGGAAAATGTAAGACATCTATGAGAAAGCAGCTAAATTTGACTTTGATTCGGTAAAGAAAACAGAATGCGTCAACAAAGTAATAGAGCATTGTATGACATAGCCACATCGTTGATAGCCATGTCGTGGGTTTCCGTAAGTTAGGAGGTGTGTGGATTCTCGAATGATGAGACATTTTAGAATTTTACTGCTTATTAAGAATTTAACTTAGATTACTTAGATATCGAACAAACTTATATTAAGTGAGAATAAACCACTACACGTGTCTTAACCAATCCTCGGATCGCGCAATTAGATCACTTTATCAATATAAATATATTATATCTGCCTAATCACAATTCAATAATATACCATGTTCAGAATCCTTCCTACCTTGGTTGAATACTCAACGGTTCAATTACTTTCAGATATTCAGTTAGTCTTCGAGGCAATAGTATGCACCTTTGTAGTAAGGGCTTGATATCCGTGATGCTTAGGTAGGCTAAAATACAATTTCTACCTTTTCCGAACTAGCTTCCTCTAAATTGCCATTTATGCTCACTAAACTTTCTATCCTTTAAAGGTTATCTTATTTGTATCTATGCTTCGTTTCACTTTAGATTTGTTGGAAAAGTTTTACATTAATCGTGGCCGCTCAACGTAGAGGTTATGTTAGAAGAAGAACGCGAGATGTCACAACTGAAAATTCTAAATAAAAGGAATCAAAAATCCTAAGAATAAAAGAGAAAAAGCCGAAAAACAATAATTGTTACTTAATATTACTTCATTTATAATATAACGTATGATTTTTGCTGTAAAAATATTCCAAATTAAAAAAAACAAAAACAAAAGAGTGCATTCAAGCTTCAAATTTTTTAGTTATTTCTTTGTAATGTTGTGAACAATATTAAAACATAATAAACAAATAAAAGTTTTTTTTTTAAAAACTCAGACGGAACTCAACGAATCAAGTTTTGGAACTATTAATTCTGCCTCCTAAAATAAAGAATTTTACTAAGCATAAAAAATGAATTTTCAAATTCATTAAAAATGGATTCCATTTAATCACCGTAAATTATTTATCACTTGTAATGCACCCGCGGTTTTTTATTGTAACCTTCCCCACAACTTTGAAAACACAGATCTAGAATAAAAGTCACAATTTACATTCTCGTCAAATGTCCCTTTCCCCTTCTCGAAACTTACTCCTGATTCTCTTGAGAAGATAATGATATATACAGATATATCTTAATATATCTTATCACACACAGTTCTTTTATCATCTGTCCTTTTGTTCTCTTTTCATAATTATGAAATGCATTGTGCAGTACTGATACATTTGTTTATTATATCAGCGTAAATGTTTATTTTATTTTGTCAGAATGTATTTTGTTTGTTTACTTTCTGTAAAATAATAATTTTAAAAATAATATTTTTGCTTAAGACTTTTCAATATGCTCATACCCCAGGGAAAAGGCTCTCTTTTATGTTTGAGAAACGCCGGCGTAGAAGCCTTGCTGTTTGTTTTAAATCGTCATGTGGAGTTTAACAAAATGAAAAAGCGTTAGACCAGGGATATACAGTTCAAATTTGAGAGGGGCCAGTAAGGAGATGCTGAAATTGGCGAAGCACACATTACAACTAAAATAAAGTCTTTATGAGTGAGATGTAGCTGCAGTGTAGGTATTACAGATCACATATCAATCACTACCAATCACCTCGGGCCTCATGTAGCCCTCGGGAGGCCGCGGTAGCCGAGTGGTATAGGTATCGGACCGTGGCTACCTTGTCATATGAGTTCGAGCCCAGTACCACTGAAGACCCGCCGTGGGGCAGCGCGATGCACGTTAAATCTGTCGAGAGCCGAAACGTCCTCCCGCTGGTGTGGTGGTAGTTAGGAGAGGGGGTGCCAGCTCAGGTGTCGTCCACGCCACTTGACCATGGTTCAAAAATTAAGTGCGGTACGTCGCCAAAGCTCACGTACCCGGAACATGCGACGTTACTATTCAATCAATCAATCACCTAATCATGTAGCCCCGGCCGTTTGTTGTGCACCTGATTAAACCATCCGCTGGGCTTATTATTTCACAACGCCATTTAAAACAAGCATATAATCCCCGAATGTATTCATATTTTTGTCGACAATGCACCGGATTATTTATTTTGAACTGGAGTTGAGGAATCAAAGTGAAATGGCCTTGAAGCTTTGCCACATTCCCACAATTTTCCCAATCTTACCTCAAGCAATTTTTTCTAATTTTCAGAACTAAAAAAAAAAATCGCTGCGGAGTTAGAGATATGACAACAAAAATGACTTCATTAAAGTAATGGAATCAAAAATGACTTCTTCATTAAAAGTAGTTGATTCAATCTACTGAGTTCCACAACAGCACTCTTCAAAATATCCAGTAACACAAAGTGAGATATAAATATGTAACTCTTTATGGTAACTATGTGGAGAACTCTTATCAAAAATAAAGCAAATAATTGTATGTTTAGTAATAATCAAAACTTTATGATATTTGCAACCATCCGCACTTAGGATTACAAAAGGTATTTTTATAAATGTAGTATATAAATGAGAGTTTGTATAGGATAGTAGGAAATTAATACAATGTATATTTATGGGCAAATTGTTTCGTTAAATAAGAATGGAGAAATGTTGAAATTGGTGTTGAATGAAATTAATGAAAATATATACATTTGACTTAAACCAGTTAGACTTACGTCATCTTTTGATTCTATTCTGAAGAAATTAGAGCAAGTTCGACTAAGTGCTGCCCGTATCATCATTGATCAGAGAAGCACAGATCCCTTTAAAGATTGCATTGTTCTTTTTAGCAGATTTACAACCTTTTCTACGAGTAAGTGCATCCAGAAAGTTTTCCTATTTCTTTTAAAAAAGCTTACACTTTTAGGAACATATTATCAGTACAGCACAGCCAGCTATTTTCAACATAGTCAATTGGTGCACTGGAGACACTTGTCGCATCGTGGGATCAACTTTGTATTCCGTCGTAGAACTCTGCCGCTCGTGAATGGAACCAGCGTGTGTGACAGAGACGCCTTCAGCCTCGTTGCCAAAACGTGCTCATCAGAGGATAGGAATTTCTTGAGGTGCAAGAAAACGAAACGTTGGGAAGATCAGGGCTGTAGGGTGGATGATCAACCCCAGCCAAATTCCGTCAAACAGCTGCTGTGCGCGTCGAGCCGTAGTGGCAGAGCATCAGCGGGAAGAGACAACACCTGTAGTAAACATTCCACGCCTCTCTTTCGTTTTGAATGGCACGTCACAATTTTCGGTAGCTTCACACAGTAACGGCAAGCATTTACCGTGCTTCACTACATAGAAGGCAAAAGTACAATGAGCAGAATGCTCTTCCTGTCCCAGAATAATACCGTGCATCACTTCTTCGTACCGACAGTTCGTTTGAATTTCATCCTGACCGGAGAACCACTATGACGCCAAGGCATCGACTGCTGCTTGTTTTCCGGGGTGCGGAGTGCAAAATCCGAAGTCTCATAGGCTGCAATTATCCTGTCAGGAAACTTTTACCGTCATGGTGATACCGTTGCAGAAATGTCAGTGCCGCTCCTCCTAAGCGTTGAATTTTGTGTTCGGGTGTCAGGTTTTTGGCAACCATCTGAACACAAAGTTTCTGAACAGCAGGTGCCAATGACAGTCTCATGCACAAAGATCGCGACATCTGTAGATAATGATAGAGAGAGCAGGCTACCAGCAGCGTAATCGTGAAGTGCCCATCACGCGCCGTCGCTCAAATTCAACAACAAGATCATTGATGAGGGACGGTCGCCCGTTCTTCTTCGTCATAAGGCATCACTTTGACGACCTTCGGAAACGTAGCTTCTCCGTACGAAGACGCCCCATCTGCTTTACCTTCATGATGCGGCCCATAGACCTGACAGAGCTGACGATGAATTTCTTGGCGCAATGCTTTGTGCATTCAAGAACTTTATCACTGACCGAACCTCACAGGTGGCGGTGGAGAAGGAATAAGAGCCGTCATTGACCCCTGCTACCGCGCTACACTGGCACGAGAGGCGGGACCCACGCACAGCATAAGATTGATACGTCATAGATCTGCCACGCATACGCAATTGACACGGCTAATTACGTTTACTTGTGCTGAAAACATCGGGGCACTTACTTTCTGATGCGCTCGTATATATCGTAGACAGGCCGGACTGATAAAATACTTCAATAAACTATCCAGCTTCGGCCAACAAAACAAGATGTCTACATTCCTGAACAACTGGGAAACGGCAAAGGCTAAAGAAAGACAGTCCCTTCAATGTTGAGTTTCCAGGGTTTTACTGAAGATGTAGAGCCCTGCTCACTACAATGTAGATTGAATCCATTGGAGACACTTTTCAGAGTCTATTTCCCTTTTAATCTAAATTTCCTTGTCATTAAGAGACTTTGTCTCTAAATCATCTATGCGTTAATTGAGGTTTAACAGTATCTTCAATGACGCAATTAAAATTTATACTGATGGAAGCCAAATATCTGACCAAACGTGTAGTGGTATCTATATTGATAGCCATCCCAAGAAGAAGGAAAAAACGCAATCCGGAATTATGCTCAGTTTTCAGAAATAAACTAATAGCCATCTCTATGCAGTACTTGATGCTATACTATTTAATAGGAAATATGATACCGATAGCCGATCAGTAGCTTGAATCCATCGGAGGGACTCTTCAGAGTCCATTTTAATTTTAACCTATGTTCCCCTGTCATTAAAAAAAAGATTTTGTCCCTATCCATCTCAGACATTTATCATTAGAGGTTATTAACAGCATCTTCAATGATGCAATCAAGATTTATACTGATTGCAGCAAAATATCTGACCCAGCGGGTAGCAATATCCATATTGATACCCCCTCCCCAGGAAAAAAATAGACTGAAAAAACTCAATCTGTACTTCTGGTCAGTTTTCAGATCAGAAGTAAACTAATAGCGATGGATGCGTACTTGAGGATATTCTATTTAAAAGAAATATGTTAATTTTTGGATTCTCACCCATAGTAGCAGTTCACTTCAACACCTAAGCAAATGGTTTTTTGTTGGCAATAAAACCAGTCTCTCCATCCTGCACAACTCAAAATATATATCGCTGCAGCGCACATCCATTTTCAGTGATCCCATCTCATGTCAAACTTTTTATAGTTAAATGAAGTGGGGACAAACTAGTGAAGGAGGGTTTAAATATTCCAACTTCTTACCTATCAGGAAGTATACTCGCCGAAAAATTTCAACATTTAGTGTGAGTGGAGGGTGTCTCCCATGTGGGTACAAGCCTTGATTGGCTTCATCCCTCAGTGTCAGATGCTCCCAGACTGCACTCTCCCGTCTTGCAAGTGGTCACATCAAGTACCTCTACTTTTCAGAGAACAAAAACATGTATTCCATCTATGCACAATATCAAAATTACCAAGCTTCTCTCGAGCCCATAATGAGTAGTATAGACCTCACAAGTGAAGATATCTGCACAGGTTCTCTTTCTTGTGTTCGAATTTTTAAGAGTCAACATCTAATGGATCTTACCCGACTGTTCAGAATATGGAGAGTTAAAAACGGTAACAACATTTACGACATATTAGACATCATGGAACTCATTAAAAATTATGTCTCAGATATATGTTTTAATTTTTCCTCAATAATAATATACGGAATTGATTTGTTTAATTTTTATGTATTAACATATAAAATTCATGCATATTTTAAAATTATCTGCTTTACTTGTCCTAGATGTAGATAAAAAATTATAATATACTTTTACTTCAAAAGTAGCGATAAAAAGAAATAATATTTCTGTATAACTGTGTAAAACAAAATTAAAAAATAAATAAATATTGTATTTTTTCGTAAAACATGCTTTTCTTTAGGCAAAGTTAGAATACTTTACTTTGCCATACATCTTCCCAGGAGACAGAGTTTGTACAAGGAGTACTTGTGTATAGCCGGGTTACCATTAATAAAACCAAGATGACAGTACAGACTTCTTGCCTTTGGGATAATATTCAACGTGCACGAAGTGAATAACTCGCACTCAAGCTTTGCAAAATAATGAAATCAAAAATTATTAAATTCCATAATTCCCTTAAAAAGAGCAGCTGCTTAGGATGGAAGGTACAACTTATTTTGAGAGAGTTTGTGAATGCGATTTTTGGTGCGAATTTTTCGGTGACTGTTGCGCTGATGCCGGCAGATTTTCCTCTGTACAAAGTCATCTTATACGTGCATGCTGTATGGTACCGAAACATCCACCAGGGAGTGTATATGATCAACAGCTGTCCAGTTAATTATGAAGATGAAGAGGTAAGACGAATGCAGAACGATAACTTCAGCGATCCTCTATTATCAATCCCAGTCACTGATATTTCGACTGCAAGTCCTACCTGAATAGTACTGTGCCTTCTGTCATGATGCTTCCCTAGCTTTGAAGACATGGACGACTATTTTGCGAAGCTACGGATTCGAACTGAACATATCGTGGACAATGTAACGTATAGTGAGGCCATAACAAATGGGGTTATCTAGAATGGATATTTTTACCCATGCAGTTTGTAGTTCGATAAGCCCCCAAATCAGTCGATGCAATGCTAAGACTTTGCAGATATGGTCTCGTTTCCAAAATGTCCCAGAACATGGACTCATCAAAATTACATAAAGGCATGTGATTCTTACATGGCAGCGGTGCTTGACTCCACGGGTACTGCTTACCAAAATCCTCATTGCGCGGTGTGTAACGGTGTCCCTGTTGATGATCTGGCGTGCCTACATTCTGAAGTAGACAGTCTTCAGAGAAATGAAAACGAGGAAACGAATAAAACCAGATGGGTAAAAATACCGAGGTCTTTTACTATGTTACTTAACGTTAATCCAGAAGATGGTCCTTTTGTTATGCTAACAAAAACCAGATGTTATGAAGGAGAAGTATACGATATATTCTTTAAAAAGTGCCGTCGTTTGATTTGTGCTATACCAGGTTATGTAATACAGGGTGATAAATGCGGGAAACCTTGATGTATTTTACCAAACGGCAATTTTAGACAGATTTATTTTTAAATTGACCATATTTAAGTTATATCTCAACGTCAACGATATGGTCTTTCAGTGGCAAAGTTGAAATCAATTTGAGTAATAAAAATATTTTGCTTTTCTTTTGAGTTATTGATTATATTTTTACAATAATTTTGCATTATTGTTAGTGTGTATTAGGGTGGATCATGGTTCTATGAAGGGAAAAAATTACTATAAATCGGAACATTCCTGTACGGAAAAGATGTTTGATAGGTATGGAGATTACGAGAAAAAGTGATTTAAAAAAATAATTTCAAAATTTAGTATTGCCACAAAGGGGTTGTGTGGGAATTTTTGAAAAAAATGGATAAAGGCATAATTTTGTTTGGATGATTTTAGTGTCAAAAAATTATTATTCTACAGTAAAAATAACCAAAAATGATTATTATTGATAAAAGAGTACTGAGTAAGGCAGTGTTTCTCAAACTATGGGGCACGTCCCCCTAGGAGGGCGTGATATCCGTAGGAGGGGGCGCGAACATATTGAAAAGTCGGAAATAAAAGATTATTAAATAAATTATTAATTTATTGAAAGAAAACAAAAAAAAATACATTTTGACGTAATAAAAAAACATTTTCACTGATATAATACACCTATAAATGTATCAGTATACTGCACAGTGTATTTTATAATTAATTTAACAAAACTAAATTAAGAACAAGTTTAATAATTACCAGTAACCCCATGAGCTTGTCATATATAAAATTATATTCAAAAATTAACACTTAACTTGATAATTTGTACAGTTTATAATTAATCCCTTGAGACTGCTGTTTAAACATTATGCGAATTGTTCCCCAATGCCCCCGTTTTGCACGTATGCACGCGTATGTGGTGTTTTCTTTCGGGGGGAGGGAGAAGGGGAATAACTAACGAGTTCCTCAGAAATAGGTAAATTCTTCATAAAGTCTGTCGAGGTCCTGTTATTGTATTCCAAAGTCTTCTGAATAATTTTATGAATAGCAGTAAGCAGAAAAGATCGTATTTTTGAAAGACGTATATATACGTCTAGAGCAATTAAAGCTTTGGCTGAGCGAGATGTTTATATACGCCGGTGGCACTTGAGAGGTTAAAGTCGTCTTGTAGCTTTAGCATCAAAGTATCATATTATCGAATTCAATACATTGTTATTGTATGGAGGGGAAGGGCGATGAAAATTATGATTGAATATTGGGTCGCAATTATTGAAAGTTTGAGAACCACTGGAGTAAGGAATAGTACAATGTACTTTGCGACATTTCATAACGCCAGTTCTTCCTCTACGCACTGTCGAATTACTATGATCCAAGGTTTTTTTCCGTCTTCCGCTTTATCGCCCACTACAATTTCGACAGTAGACTTTTTTAAAAATTTAAACCTAAGTGAGTGAGTGTAGGGTTTTATGGCGCAAGAGCCAATTTTGGCTATGCTGCGCCAAACATTTGTTAAAAAGGGAAATGTTTCTTTTCTAAAAAGTACATAAAATTACATCCGCACATGTACATATATATATGCATGCATGCATGCAAGCATATATATTATTAAATATTAAAAGTACAAAATAAAATATAAAAATCCAATTATTAAAAGGAAGATAACATCATAAGAAAACCAAGATTAAAATTAGATTTGACAGCTTAAAATGTAATTTAAAGCTAAGAAAGCTGTTTAAAGTACTGAAGTTTCTTTTATGGCTTTTTAGTAGGTGTCCTCTTGTTGCACTAAATGTTAAAAAGTACTAAAACATCCGTTTTTCGTTGTTAAAAATTACCGTGACTTTTTACCGTAAAAAAGCTCAAATACTTAAACCTCATTCCCCTTGTGGCAATACTCAACATAAAAATGAATTATTTTATTTTAATTTTCCTTTCATCAATATACCAGTATATCATATCGCGAAGAAGCGTGATACGATTTTTAAAAAAAAATACTTAAGCTATATGCTTATTAAATGCAAAATATGTTAAAGAACACTTGGCGGGAATCGGAATACTGCTTAGACGTTCTACGAAATAAAAGGAGGCACACGTTGAAATTTACAGAGATAAACGGTATTACAAGAAATTCATGATATTACTTACTATACATGTCTTATTAAAATAGTTCCCCCTATACATCAAATGATGATTTGAGTAATTCCAATATCGAAGTTAATGTTGATTTTAACCGCTTAATGTTTCTGAAAAAATTGCAAAAAATCACATTCATTTTATTTTACTATTAAATACAATGCCACGAGAAACAAAGCAAAATTTGTAGGTTTTGAGTTGAATTTTTATAGGTGTAAAATCATTTAGTTTTAATATAAGTTTACTATCCCGAGTTATCTCGGGAGAACGTAAAAAAAGTTAAATATTAGTCTTTGTATGATTATTTTTGAAACAAGGGACAATACAAGGTGATACCCGACATTCTCTACACTGGTATCCGGTCTTTTCTTACTGGCTTACCTCTGGAATCTCTTTTACGGGAGCACAGAGTACACTGTCTTGTTGGGTTTGATTTTTTTTTCAGTAGTAGGAATAACATCTGAAAAATGCCTTGTGCTTTAGTGGTGAATGACTAATGCTGGGTCTTCCTGATGTGGCAGAAAACTCGCCACGATGATTTTCTAACATTAGTTTTTCAATCGGTTCCATTCCGAGTTGCTTAGGTAATCGTGGGAAAAAATAACCCTCCCGATTTACAGTACAAAATATAGGAATTTTACAAGGCCAAACTAAATAAATGGAAGAAAATCTTCTTATAGTATTTTTCCCTCTTTTCCTGTATGTTGAATAAAAAGCTAAATGCTGATCGACTTTATCTACACCACCCATTTTGTCTCATTGTAGTCAACTACACATTTAGGCCTGAACTTTATCTCTCTCCGTTTATTAGTCACATCCTGCATTTCGATTGCATGTATTGTGGAAATTAAGCTAACATCCTTCTTTTCTTTCCATTTCATTACTTCTCTGGTACCCAATAATTTCCCCTTTTTTAATTTCTTTGTCTTTATATCTCGAGGAAAATCTTTTCTATTCAATCGGAATGTTCCACAACAATCGTCACCCTTTGACAACGTATCAGTCAAATCTGAAAATTATTTCCTAATTGAAAAGCGAATATTTTTTCATTTCCTCCGGGCCCGTAAAACCGTGAAAAAAACAAATCATACTGACAAATTCTCTTGCCGAGTTTTCTGATGATAATTAACTGCAATATTTTAAAACCCCGAGAGAACTGGGGATAAAAAAAAGGTTAAGAAATAATTTTCAAAAGAAAAGAAATATCTTGATTTAAATTAAAATTGTTCATCATATGAAGAAATAAAAGACATTCTCAATGTCAAAAAGAATTTAAAAATATATTTTCATTTGTACTTAAAATGAATGTAAAACTTACGATAGTAGAATTGGGCTTAAGTGTGGGCAGGGGCCGGTCGAGTTTTGCCGCCCGGAAAAAATGGGGGGAAAAAGCCGCCCCCCCTTCAATGCCACCCTCTCTATATATATATATTTTTTTAAATCTTAAAAATTTAAAAAATTGAAATTAAGGACATGTATTTGCCATTTTAAAACGGGGAAAAGTAAGAGAAGGAATCGTCCATTTAACTGGCCAATTTCTTCGAAAAAGAGCTTTTTTGGGGTTAAAGCGTTTGTTTTAACTTATGAACTACATTCAAGACTAAAATAAATATCTCCTGTGGCTCTCTACAAAAAACCTGTTATTACCCCCTTTTTTCCCCTTTTGGGGCCGACCCAACACATCGTAAGAGTAAAAGGAATTTCGTTGTGACCTATGGGGTAAGGTTACTAATGAAAGATGTAGGAACATATTTAAAATTTTCCCCTTTTTTAAATACCCAGCCTCGAACCCTTCGTTTAACAAAAAAGGGAAATTGTCATTAAACGTAGCGAGAACAAAATAAAAAAAAATAAGATACATTAAATGAAATTTCAAATTCACACCCAATAATATTCCATAAAATATATTTTTTTGTAACAAAACTTTTGATATTATTCAATTTCGATCCAAATGCCGCCCCTAAAATTTTTGCCACACCGGCAGGCCCGGGTTGTCCGGCTCTAGAGCCCCCCTGGTGTGGGGAAAGCAACCCAAATTAAAGCCAAAGAATGGACCCAAAGTCAATGAGGGGTTTATTAAGGGCGTTGAAGGGGCGTTCTTTTTTAATCTGGACTGAAGATTACCTCAATCATATAAAAAAGGGTTGGTCCTCAAACCCTGAAAGAGCATCATTAATGAAATTGATACTCCCGGGCAGAGGAAAAAACGACGGTAAAGTTTACCATGCCCAGAAAACGTCGAAATACATGAAAATTTTTAGGTACGGGGGTGAGATCCCTATACGATCTGGGAAACGGGCGAGTTCCTTCAGAAGAGACTTTTTTACCCGAAATGTCACTTTTTGCCCAACAACTTTGGAAAAATTCACCAGGAGACCGTGATCGGAAAGACGTTGAAATAGGATGCGAAGATGTTGCCGTGCTCGTCGTTATTTGCAGAAAAAAAAGTAATCGTCGATAAAAAGCGAAATCGGCCAGGAAAAGTCGATGAATCTTTTTAAGGTTTATCCGGATTTTTGCGGCCGAAAATCCCAAATGAACTTTAAAAACCCGAAGGGGGTTTTTTGCCGTTTTTGGGGGTCTTTTCGTTCGGGGTTGGTGTGTTAACCGTCGTAAGGAAAAGTTGCAACCCTGAGGGGATGCGGATATGAAATGAACAGGTAACGATCTGGGATTTTACGAGCATTGAGCCTGCCCCCACCACGCCCAACCCCCTGACTTTTTGGGAAAATGGGGTGGGATGCCCCTTTCCCCTCGCTGTGCCCTCCAACACCGCTTCAAATTCAGCCTTGGCAATTTTTATTCGCTCAGGGGCAAGGCGTCTAGACGGCAGAAATGGAGGACCCGGGTGTATAGATGAAAAGTGGAAAAAAGTTTGGAAAAAGTCCCGCGGGGGGGGGAGGTTGGGTATTTTTTTAAAATAGGGGAAAATAGATTCCCCAAAAAAGTGATTTTAATACTCAACATAAATGACCCGTGGGTTGTCCTCTGATGGATAAACTGTTATTCTATCTAAAGTTTATGTTTAGCCAAAATCCGTAA
>BMAV01014941.1:10141-33563 GCA_019973955.1 Trichonephila inaurata madagascariensis
TTTTTTTTTTTTTTTTTTTTTGTAAAATGTGAAGGAGGGGAAAAAATGTCTGCGTAATTATTCCAAAGCTGCACTGTTACGTTGAGAGAGTGAGTTGGGTTGAGTTGAGTTTGGTATTTTATGGAGCAAGAGCCAGTTTTGGCTATACTGCGCCAAACATTCATAGGTCTGTGGTCTGGACGGAAAAGAAGAAATTGGATGACAAGATAGAGGGTCGAAAATAGAGAAGGATCACTGGGGTACCCAGGGGTTGTGACACCCGTGTTTACCAAAGGTAGTAAACCCCTTGAGAAAAGGAAAAGATCACTAAAGGATACCACGGGATTGTGACACCCGTACCCACCTAAAGAAGGTAAGCCCCTGAAGGGCGTTGAAAGAGTAAAACGTTCTCCTTATAAAGAGACATGTTTTCATTTATTTTGAAACAATTTCACTTTTATTTATTTACGTTTCAGATGTTTAAAGATGATTTATTCACCCATTAAAGTTGTATAGCTTTTCAAACATTTTTTGTGAAATAGATTTATTAAATTAATTTATTCTGTTTCTTCAAAATGCACTTAATAAACATTATTTATCGAGAAATTCTAAAAATTATTTTGAAATGATTTATTATAAAAATTAATTACGAAGTAGGAAAGTCCAATGACTAATTAAGGACATAAACCCATTAATTTTTTAAAAAATAGGAGCTATTTTTACACGGCCAACAGCAAGATTTAGCCAAAAATTAATCGAAAAATAACGGTCATTCCTAAATACCAAAAGCTGGTGTAAGCATAAATATTCACAGCAATGATATCAATATAAAATTAAGAACATTTAAAGAACAAATAAGGGATTTCCAAATGCTTAAATAAAAAAAAGGGCCACATACCTCGTCGCTGATAAAGGGTGGGAATTATATCGCAAAAACTATTATCACATTACATATTTCCTAAGACTATGATTATTCTAACCAACATGAGAAAATAAATACTAATATAAGATCGAAAGAAGAATAATCATTTTAATAGGAAGCCAATGTTTCCACACAATCCCGTGAAAAAGTGACAATTAGATTTGATTTGCCAAATTAATAACGCGTTTTGTAAAAAAAAATAATAATTGAATCATATCATGAAAGTAATTGCAATCGCCCCGTGCGCATTAAATTAGAAAAATGAAAACAAAAATCGTTAGCTTAAATCAAATATTAAAAATAATAATAATAGTAATGAAATGTTTACTCTGGCGAGCTTTTTTGGATATCAGCATTTAAATTATTTATTCAAATCATAGTACTTCTCAAAACAAAAATGATAAAAATTGGTCATTTCTAATAATTAATAATACAAAACAACTTGCAGCTAGTTTGTTACAGCAAATTATTCTTTTGGGTGAACCTTTTTTTTTTAAACTGACTGAGTTTTAATCATATTTATTGTGGTCTCTATAACAAAGAGGCCATGGTTGCTATCTCGTTGTACGACGTTTCAGAGTCAAGGGTTCGAATCCTAGCGTCAGTGAAGATCCACAATAAAAAGGCTGATGCACGTTAAATCTGTCGAGGCTGAAAGTTCTCCCGTTGGCATGGTGTACAAGATTGGAGAGGGGTGAGATTTCAAACATCATACAAAAACAACTCATCTCTCATCAGTTGACGAGTATATAACAGTGTGAGTAAAAATCAGGGAGTCAGCTGTCCTAAATGTATTTCAAGGCCAAGTTAGCCTCCTTTCTACGAAACTTGTGAAACCCTCTTTTTCTCATTTCACACCCCTCTTAGATCTCTGGTTTTCTGTATTTTGTTTATTCCGAGAAGGAAAATCTTTTCGTTTTAAGCGATGTTCGTTTCATGTAAAGAGAAAAAAAAAATGCATGAAAATCCATAGTAATTTCTCGGGACCACTGTATTATTTCGTGTTAACCAATATTTCGGCTTCAGTATTTTCGCGTTAAACATATTTCACTGTATTCTAATTTGCAGGTATTGACTCTCACGTAATTTTATGATTGCCAAAAAGATCCGCATTAACTTCTTTTTATTTTAATATCAAAAAAAAAAAAAAAAATTAAATTGTTTTTTTTTTTTTTTTTTTTCAATATTTTTACTTTCAAGAATTACATTTTCTATTTGAACAAGCCGTAGCATTTAGTGAAGATTTTGAAAAAATTGAACAAATTTGTTATGAAACAGAATAAAAATAATAAACTTATTTCGAAAGAAAGAATAAATGTATGAAATACCATGAAAAAGAAATTCAAAAAATAAAAATAAAAATTCGATACAATAATAAAACAGAAAAAAAAAACGATTTTTTTACTGTGGATGTACTTTTTTTTACGTCTTAACATTTTCCGCGAGAACAAAAAAAAACAATTCTTATAACTCATCACATTTAATGCGATGCCGTTATAAAGTAAGATGATTGTCACTTTAAGATATAATTGTCATATAGATAAGAAGTTCTTTGAGTAAGCAGTTTCCGTGTGGAAAAAATACATCGTTAAATTAAACAGGCATCATTTATATTTCAAAATTCCGTCTACATTGCAGAAGAAAATTGTTTTTCGAAACTATTTAACATACAAAAAGCTATCATTTCACGCTTAAATTGTGCACGGCAAATTGATTTTACTTTTCAATATAATTTAGAGCTATAAATATATATTTTTAGTATATATTTCTAGCTTGACGAATGAATAATAATAAACTAATTGCCTTAAAATTAAAGCCGAGCATGGAAATCCAGCATGGAATGCCAATCGAGCTCAGAAATGGGTCTGCAAGGAGAGCACTTGTAATTATAAATGACATCTGTGTCTAAATATTTCCTGGTTCTGTCAACACAGAGATGAAAAGAGAAAATCTTTTACTGTATAAAACGTTTATATCACAAAAAGAAATAAATAAGTCTGAATCACACATTAAATGAATTAGTAATTATCGCCGCAGAGGCAGTGGCGTAGCGTACGCCCCCCCCCCGCATCGTGGGGGACAGGATTCTAGGGGACCCAAAGCCTGGCTGACACTAAGTACATATTTAATCAATTTGTAAAACACAGTGGCAATCGTTTAACACGAATGAGGAGACTGAAATATTTTTTTCGTGTTAAAGGATGTTGCAAAAAAAAGACATATATTCAACAAAATGAAGAAGAGTACTTTTCATTTACATAGATGTGTATATATGTATGTATTTAATAAAAATCAATGAAACAAAAATATTCACAAGAACTTAATGAAATTTAATACAAAATTTAGCAGTACCAAAATCTTTACAGATGTGCGCTTCTCCTTAAGAAGCTCCATTTTCATTTTAAGCGAAATAGTACTTTGCTTTCCGCCTGAGCTCTTTCTCATTGTGCTCGTAAAAAAATCTTCTAAAATAGAAGGAAACATGCCAACCAAACTCATTGATTTTTACTCCGTCACCGAATTCCACAGCCAACTGATGAGAGATGAGATGTTTTGTTTGGCTTTTGGGTGGTGCAAGTAGCTTAGATAAACAAAATTGGTTTTTGTCACTGGCTATTCTTCGAGGGTATTTCAAACTCAAGCCTACTTTCTACGAAACATATAAAGCCACCTCTCTTTCATTTCACTTCCTTCTCAAATCTCGCCTGCACAGCTGGTATTTTCCGCATTTTGTTCATTCTCAGAATGGAAATCTTTTCGTGTTTAGCGATTTTCGTTTCGTGTTAAGAGAAAAAATGCAGGAAAATCCATAGTAGTTTGTAGAGACTGTTGTATTATTTCGTGTTAACCGATATTTCGTCTTAAGCGTTTTCGCGTTAAACGTATTTTCCTGCGTTAAAGTCGAAACCTGACTTTGCAGGGGGCCCTAATATTCTCCGTCATGCCACTGCGCAAAGGTGCAAAGAAAAATATCAAAAGAAGACTTTAACACGTAAAAACATCGGAATCCGGACATCATGTTGCTGAATGATCCGAATTTTCAAAAAATTAGACACGTTACATCATTACTTTCTATTGCTATCTTTATTTTCATAAAAAATATGCCAAAATCCCAAATGTTGACTTTTTCTGTCTTCTACGTTACCATGGCGACGCTTCTTCTAAGAGGAGTTGACACAATTTTTCCTTTTGTTCTCTCTCGAGTTGATGAACACCAACCGTATAATTTCCCCCAAAAAATGCGTTTTCGTTTTAACAACAAATACCTTTCAAATGTGCGTTAAAGCAAATCTAAAAGCAAAGTCATTTTTAGAAATTATTATGGTGAAATCTCCACTACTCCTTTCCTGAAGCAGAAAAAAAGAAAATTTTAAGAGAAGCTTGAGAAAACTATTTTCAAACACAAATTCAATTTATCTCTCATAAAATTTAGTTCTACAAAGGGAGAAACAGTTTAACGAAATGAAAATTTACTAATCAAATTCGAAGTATTTTATAAGGAAATAAATTATAGTTTAAAAAAAACTATAAAAAACACGCTTTTATAGTGAATCGAACTAAAAATTAAAAAAATAATTCTTAATATAAGAATAAAATCATTAACGAGAAAATTAATGTCATTGGGATAAAAGCGTGGGGTGATCTATATTAATTGTTATAATTTCTTTCTAGTTCTATTCCGAAATGCTGAGTTAATGTAAAAATGTAGTACGAAGCACTCCACGCTTTTATCCCGATGACATTAATTTTCTCGTTAATGATTTTATTCTTATATTAAGAATTATTTTTTTACTTTTTAGTTCGATTCACTATAAAAGTGTTTTTTAATTTTTCTAAACTATAATTTATTTTTCATTTTTTAATTCGATCTACAATAAAAGCCTGTTTTTTTTTTTAGTTTTTAAAACTATCATTTATTCTTTGTCGAATTTATCCTTGAGTTTGATATTTGGAGCCAGAATTATGGGGCTACTGGAATTAGTCTTGCTCTTCAATGAATATTAATTAATGGGTCTGAAGGGTATTTATTCTCTCCATTTACGGGGCTTCGGATGAGTCCCATATTGTTATATTTCAAAGATTCCGTCTCTATAGATACAAGTATAACTAATAAAAGTTTGTTCAGAAGCAATATTAAATGTCAATCACCTTTTAAACGTATTGCTCTATAATGTTAATTCGTCTCATCACTTCTAAGCATATTGCTTTATAAAAATAAAAAATATTTAGCAGTTAGAACATAAATTATTTTTATTTACATGCACGAGTCTTTTTTTCCCCTCACATAAAGAACACTTTTTTTGTTTGTTTTATTTGTATTAATCACAAGCGTTTTCCCTTTTAGGGGGTAGGATCTTTAAGTCGCCATATCTGGAACTAGTCACCAAATTTGGAAATGGTATATGCAATTAGTCACCAAATCTTTAAACGATATAATGAATTAGTCGCCAAATCTAGAAATCCTTAAAATCATTATTTTTGACGATCCTGATCTGGACAATGGAACGAATTTCTGAAATTATTGTATTTTCATCGATTCTTGACAAGTGTGCAAGATTTCGAATTAATCTGGCTTTTTAAAGTGGGTAAAAATCGAGTCCAAAGATTCCATTACATACAAGTGAAACTTATAAAAGCGTGTTAAAAAAACATCCAGTGGGAAAAATAAAAATTGAATTAAATAGGTAACAATGAATGAAATCAGTCGACTCTCAACAATTCGAAGTTTTGGAGGGACCAATGAAAAATTTCGAATTATCAAGAGGGGAGGAAAAAACTCCCAAAAAACATGAAGAGCAAAAAAAAATTTCTAACACATTTAAATTTGAAACTATGTAATAAAACAACATTTGTACAGATGTATAAAATTATTTTAAAGTATTTTCAAAAAGTACATATTATACAGAAGTTAAGAAAGTCCTCTATTAAAAGAATACATTATTAAAAACGATTATTAAAAGAATACATTATTAAAAACGATTATTAATAGAATACATTATTAAAAACGATTATTAAAAGAATACATTATTAAAAACGATTATTAAAAGAATACATTATTAAAAGAATAGATACTGTAAATAATTAATCTTTTTTGACGAAAAAATTTGTCATCTTTTTTTTTTTTTGTTTTATAGCATTCAATCTAACTTTGTCAATAGAATTTTCTAGAATAAAAGGAGTTTGAAAAAAGTCTGCATCAACGTGATTTTGGAGGGAAAAACTGAGTAGTTTGTTCAGTGACACTTAAGCTTCCGTCAGAGTTATCGGAGTCAACTCCTCCAATTCGTTTGTATCACTTTTTGTTTTATTGTGGTCCCAAAGCCCCAATTTCAGCGTCATCTAAAGTTCCCCAGACAGCAGTGCCCATGTCAAACTGCACTTAGTTGCCAAACCTCAAATCTTGTACTGGGCGAGCTTCCCAAAGGGATGGTTGAGCATCACATTCCATGAGTGTATCACGTACATCCACCAGATTCGGTGTGGGGAAGCCCGACTTTTTAAGACATTTGTGAATTGTCAAAGGAGTAACAGCTCTCCAAGCCTTGTCAATCATGATTAAGGATTGCAATATCGGACAAAAAGTTCAATACCGGTATTCAGTATTTTTTAGGTCTTAATACTGGTAGAAAAAATTTTAGAAAAATAAAGAAAATATAGGTGCTTTTTTTTGTTTTATTAGAGAGTGTAAATATCACAACAAAATAATGTGTAGCTTATGAAGCGTAACAATATATAAAGAATCACCAAAAAGTGAAGGAACATCTTATTTATTTAAATCACAAAAAAATTCAAATATCACTATTCAGTCTGTCATACAAATAATGAAGCCAAACCAAAGCATCATCAACTGATTTTTTATGTTCTTTAAAGTTATTCTTATTCATTATTATAGGTTATTATTTATGAGTATAAAGTCAAACTCTCTCTCTCAGTGGCGCAACAGCCCATGAGGGCCATCCCAGTACACGTGACCATTGGGCGCTGAGGTGCATGAGCAGATGTCCCAATCAGGTGGTCAATCTGCGAGACACCCAGTGTTTAAGTCCCCAAGCAAGCTTGGTACTCATTTATCTATCCACTGCAGTAGGGATGAAAGGCTGAGTAAACCTTACTTAACTCGGGAATAGAACCCGGACCTGATTTATGAGTATGTATATTATATATCTGAAAAATATTTTGAACCCTAAAATATGATATGCAAATACAATGTGAATAACAAACTCACCAATTTAAAAAAACATCCACTTTCTTCACAACTACAACCTTGTTTTCACATATACGAATATTAGACTACGAATCCTGTGCATGTGCAGTATCGCTCTGAGATGTAATCAAACAGTTTTCGCCCTCCTCCTTGGATAATTCATATATTTTATCACTTCTCTTGATTGTACGAGACAACTTTGTATTCACAATCTTAATAATTCCGCCCTTTAGAGAGCCATAAAAACAAAAACGTATACTATTTTGCTATGTTGGCGATCGCTGAACATAGTGGAGACAATTAAAAAAATTTCTAGTAAATACCGAAAAAATAGTATTTAAACTTGTGAATACCGGTATTACAAAATTGTACAAATGGTTCAAAATACCGGTATTTGTTATCCCGGCATACCGCTATTGCAATCCCTAATCATGATTCAAAGCCATTAAAATAGAAATAGTTACATTCTGTTGATTTTCGAGGTTATCCAAATCACTTTTAACGACTTAACACCAGTAAAAAGTTTTCAAATTACGAAAGATGCCTTGGTAGAGTGGCTGAAGTTTTGAGGTAGAGTTTTGAGGGAAAAATTGAAGTTTCACGTTTAATAAAGGGTTATTGTGCAGCGCAATTGTCTAAAAATAAGAGAATGGTTTTTCTCTTATTATGGAGGAAATAAGAGTTTCTGGCTTTTCATATCCGTGTTAAATGAAACCAGCCATTCATTAAAGAGTTGGTCATCCATACCTTCTTGTTTGAGTGTTATATATATGGTAGGGAACGAGCTTATGCCCTTAAAAGACCAAAGTTTTGTAGATTTTTCTATGACGAGAGAAGTCGTCTTTTTTTAGCCGTTCATGTTTACAGCCAGTAAAACAGTTAACATCTCCTTGCTATGTTTTCCTCCATGGCATTTTTCTTCTTTGAATGTAAATTTTTTTTATGGTATACACTAGAAAAAGAGTCCGGTTTCATCTGTGACGGATCTATTTGCGATCCTTCCACTAATCCTCTTGGGAAATCTTTGGGCTATCATTTGCGTTTATTCACAACCAACCCTTCTGAAGAAGAAACCGTGCTATTCAAATTAAATCTACTATATATAGTCAGGGTTTTCTTGCTAGGGAGAGGAGGAGAGAAAGAAAGCCAAGAGTCACGCACAGGTGAGATTTCTGCAGATCAGGTTAACTACAAGTTATTGAATAGATTTCAAATATTAAATAGACGAAGATTTAAAGTGACGATTGGGCACTAAACCTAGAGTAACTTTAAGCTAAGTGAGATAATTGAATTGATCCTAAATTAAAGTGGTCGATATTCCTAGTTTTCGTACAATTCGCGCATCTTGCTATCGTTCCAATTGTATTGTTCATATTGAGACATTCTCTTCTTGAATTTAAGTGAATCAGTGTTGATAGTTTGGTTGATCAATGAATAAGGTGATTTTGAATATGTCTGGTATTCCTTCCCTTTCTCCCACACATCTAGGCGGGTAAGAAATAAGGGGTAACCCCTCACACATCCGAGTTGAAAATGTTACGTGGATCGTACTCCTTTATTAAATCTGAAAGCGAGTTCTGCCACTTAGAACAAACATTAATGTTGACACTCGAGAGTTTTCCCCACACATTTTTTTGAAGACTATCTCATTCTTTTTCTTAAAATTTGTAAGCCATCCTTCCCTAGCCGAAAATTTGAATCCTAATTCTTTCGCGAATGCGCGCGCGCGTTAGTGTTTTTCTTCAATAAAAAGCCATCCACCGGAATATATTCTGTCATCGACACTATCTCATCCATTTAACTAAACACTGTTCAAAGCGTGGAAAATTGCCTTTACTAAAAGGCGTTTTCTCACTCTACTCGAAGATACACTAACGATTTTCTCTTTATTCTTCAGAATAGTGGAGAGCGAACTCAATGGGATATCAAATGCTTTGGCTACATCGACCTTCCTCTCACTCTTTTTCAATTCCTATTATAAACTCACGCTCTCTATATTTATTTATTTATCTTGGTAGAATTTTGAATCGTTAATAAAATGCATTTTAAAGCGCTCCATTGAGCTGAAATTTTATATACATGATTATTTTGGATGACAATACAGTAATTTAATTATAATTAATAAAAATTAATTCATTAAAACTAATTATTCAAAATATATACAGCCACGTTGGCATCATTTTTGGCGACTTGTGTCAAATCTTGCAAAGGTTTTTTTCTCACATTTTAAAGTGCTCATTTGAGCTGAAATTTTCTATACACTATTGTTTTGGGTAAAAATATAATAACTTGATTATAAGTAATTAAAATTATTTGACTGAAACACTAATTTAATTTCATTTTTAGCGACTTCGGTCAAAGCTTTAAGCGATTTTTTTTCTCACATTTTAATACACTCACATATACACGATTGTTTTGGATGACAATCTGATACTTTAATGATAATTAATAAAAATTAATTACCACTTAATGTTGTGATTCTGTCCTATATATATATATATATTTATATTAATTCTAACAATTTAATAAAAAGTAGCTAAAAAATAAAAATTTTCTTTGTTGATCTAAGTAGGAATTGACTTAATTTTTTTTTCTTCTATATTACTTGTTTCTACTGATTCTACCACCTTTTGCTTTTTAGACATTGTTAAGCATTTGCACTTTTTCAAAGACACAACGTTCTCTTCGTGTGATATGGCAACACTAGGGGGGAGGGGAGGTATAAAGCATGTAACAAAATTAGGGATTTATTAAAAAAATTTTTAATGTAAGAGATATTGGCTTTTTTTTCGTTGATTTTTAGCATGTATATCAACATTTTATTTTTTTTCTCAGAAACAAATTAAGTTATTGTAAAATCGATCCCTAAAGTTGTTTATAACATCTATAAGAATATTACAAAAAAATTTCGGGTTAAAAAATTAATAATTACAGAAGGAGTAAGATTTTAAAATTTTCTAAATTTTCTTCAAAAAAATTAAACTTTTAAAATTGTGTGAATAATATGGGAAAAAATTCATCTCTTATCATTTTCTGGAATAGAGAAACACTATATAAAATGTTAAACTATAATTTTTAAATACATAAAGAAAGAAAGTAGCTCAAAGGGTACCAAGTCCCTTTAAAAAACTATATAACAACAAACTAGGAAAAACTGATTAAAATAAAGATAACTTAAAAGATATAATGCCCATAAGTTCTGGAAAAAGAATTATAAAAAAAAATAATAATAAACACGATTTTTAAGTTTTGTTTGCTTATAATTCGAAGAAATAAAATGAAATTTTACTTTCCAGTTGGTAAAGATTTAAATAAAGCACTCTCAGGCAAAAGTAAATATTTAAAAAAAGTAAACAAACGAAAATCTACGTTATTTGCGGATATGATAAATTTTTTCGAAGAGTCATCTTAAGTGGAGCGCGGAAACGTTGAATTGCCAGCCGAAGTGGAACTGAACTAGTTTCCTTCCTTCTTATATGAACGTGGATGGATTTTTTTCGAGGAAATCTTCCACTCAATTTCCATTATCCGGTAAACTCAGAAAGAGGAAGAACGCGCTTTAGATAAACCCAAAAAAGTTCCTCAAATTTCACCCACGAATGATTCGACTGATTTGAGGTAAACAACACGCGTGGAAGAGCTTGATGTTCTACTGAGATAGTTTGTTAATTCGAGCAAACCGATTAGGATTAATCGATTTTTTTTAAAAGGAAAAGTTATTTATTATACTATCGTCTGCTTGCTCTTAATAATATTAGTAATTTCTTTTTGTTCTTGAACAATTTCTTTTCTACAAATTTTCCGTAATGTCATTTTCATGCGAATTTGTCTCGTGTATTTCTTTCGAATATTTTTTGTTTCAATAATATGATGATTGAATAAGTTGTTGCTCAAAATAAAAATGTTGTTTCTCGATTTATACAACAATAAAAAATTCGAAAAGGTTTTGCAACTGAAGTTAAAAATTTATTTCTAGTTTCTGATCACATTAAATTCATAAAATCGAATATTCTTATTTATTCATTTATTTTTATGTAAAACGATGACTAAAATGTAAAAATTGATTTCGAATTTCAAAAAAAAAAAAAAAAAAAAAAAAAAAAAAGACTGAAAACTATCCGCGGTTAGAAAACAAAATTCTAAACATGGAATTAATTTTTCATTTATTTTTTTTTAAGTTAACAAACATTTTTAGAATAAACATGTAATAAAATAATTCCATTCAACACGATCAGATTGATTTTTCGTAAAAGTCTAACTTAGTGACCAAAATTAAGGAAGCAGAAGATACAAAATAAAAAAGAAAATCGCACCAGTAAAAAAAACAAAAAAATGAAAGCCAATCACTGTATCAAAACATCACATCAACAAATTCTGAAGAGCCACTGTAAGGGTTACGTGCTTCATTTGGCGTAATTTTAACCAATCATATTACTAGGAGAATGAATAAACTGTAACAATTAAGAGTAACTGAAAGTTACAAAACAAGAAGTAATAAAACCAGAACATGTCTGTTTTCAAACAAAACCGCAGTGTAAATAAACTATGCCTTGAGGTAACGATATATATAAGTACAAAATAAAAAAGATATTAAATATTTCTAATATCTAGTATTTTTCTAATTATATCCAGCTGATTTTTGTCAATAAAAAGTTAGCAGAGAGCAAAATATCCGAAACCAATATGGAATTACAAGCCACCTAGTTTTCACTGAATATAGGCAAAAAATTTTCATTGGCTTTTGAAAACTCAAGCGGAAGTCATGTTTCTTCATAAAAAAAATTTAATGATTTGCTTAGTAATTAAATGGTTGAATTTTCAAAAAAGAAAAAGAAAGAAAGAATAAGTTATTAGAGAACTCTCTCTCTCCGGATCCTGTGAGAACATTTTGTAACTTACATTTTCGAATAGTTAAAAAAACTGACAGCAATACATAGTTTAGCAATGTGTTAATTGATTTTTATTAAATATATGCATTTATACATATCTTTGTAAATAAAATGTACTCTAATAAACTTAATTTTGTTAAATATCTGTTGGGATTTTTTTTGTAATATCCTTTAACACAGAATTCTTTTAACACGAAAAAATATTTCGGTCTCCTCCGTTTCGTGTTAACACCGATTTTCACTGTATTGTTTCTCTAGTACATTATCTGAAATTAAACGTAATTAAGAATCTTCTTGTTAAATTCAACTAAAAATGCATACAGAATATATCACTTTTTGAAAAGTTATGATTTCAAAATTTTTTCCTTTCTGAAAAAATTTCGCTTATTCTCAAAAAGAGAAATAGTTATATGGTACGTTATGAATTAAAAACAGATGTTAAGCTAGTGAAATGATGTTAAATGATTAGGATTATTTGAAAGATTTTACTACATTGAATTAATTCAATACAGGATACAAAAAAATATATAATTTTCGTGAATTAACTTATCTATAATTTTTACGTATAATTTGCTATATATAAATGTAAAATACAAAAAGTGTAGTTTACCTCCAGATGAAGACAGTATATTTCAAAGTGAATGTAATAGATTAAAACATTTCATTAAAATACGCACTCAACCACTTTTCTCTATCAGAATCACTCATCAAATAATCACCCTATCTAGAAAACTTGATGTCAACTATTTTCCTCTAACTAGTATTGGGAAAAAATTTACGAAGAAATGAATTTTTGCTGTTGATTTCTTTACTGAGAACCAAATTCACAGCAATTTTATGCAATAAAATAATTGAGTTTTCCTGGAAATTACAACATAGAATTTTATACGTCAACTTAAAGATTATTTAAGGAAAACTCAAAGTAGTCTCTAAAATTCTCTACACAACATGAATATGAGTATGTAAATTTTATGGATTTTTAAGTAAATTACCGTATAAACTCTAACAATTGGTCACACATAAAAAAACTAAAATTATCAAGATTCATTAGTAATAATATATGCGATGTGAATAAGTCGGAATTTTTTTAATTAATCGATTTAAAATAATTCAATATTTTTTCGATGTAATTAAAAAAAAGCCTATGCGGAAATATAAATACAAACATTCCAACAAAATATAAGCGTTTAATAAGCATCAATAATACGGATTTTACCTCCAATATCTTTTAAAAAACGAAATGTTGACTCTAACAAAGTTTTTTTTTTTTTATTTTATGATTATTCCTATTAATCATTACCATGGATAGGACTGAATACTTGAACAAATGTATTTGTTCGTTTCTTCCCCACCTAATGGCTGCCCGTACTGAGTCAGATTTAAGAAAATCAGTAAATTAAATAAGCAGAAACATAATACACTGAGTGAAATATACTAAATAAAGTAATAAAAGTATAAAACATATTATACATAGAAAAATAATTATTAATTTTAAGATGAATTTCAAAATTTTATACTTAGGTATTTATAATTTACTATTTTGTATACTTCACATAACTGTATTTAAGTTTTTGAATATTTTTTATATTTGTTAATATTATATTTTGGATTATGGAGAAGAAGATCTAACTTAGAACTTTACAAAATTTACAAACAACCTGATATTGTAAAATGTGTCACAAATTACAGAGACTTATATGGGCTGGTCATCTAGTTAGAAGGAATGTAGATCGTTGCTGCAAGAAAATCTTAGGAGGAAATAAACCTCGGGGCAGAACCCCATTTAAGATGGATTGATTGACTGTGTTGAAAATGACTTAAAAATTGTAAAGGTCAAAAATTGGAAAACAGTTGCCAAAACTAGGGGGTTGCCTGAAGGAGACTTATGGAGAAGGCCAGAGCTATCGAGCCATTGAAGGAGAAGAATATTATTTTATTGTTAACTTTAAAAATTATATTTGCTAATATTTTAAATTATACTTGTAAATCTGGAAACAATTTTTTTAAACCTTTTTGCTTTGACAAATTGCAACAGTTCGAATATTGACAGTAGTTAACTTACAGCGTTTTTACTGACGGTAGTTAAGCCTAACGAATAAAAAGGAATCTATTAATTTTTATGCAGTTTTATACTATTCTTAAACTATAAAGGACCAACATATTTAAAAAAGAAACCTCTTTCGTTTTTGTTATTGAAACTTTTCTGAAAACGCACTTTTATATATACAGGGTGGGGCAAAAAAAACTCGGACAAATTTCTTGCCTTCTAGAATAGTTAACGAATTTCCTTTGAACTGGTGTGTTTTTATGATTCTTTATATAACACTTTAATAATAAAATATTTTTAAATATATTTCTTAGTGTTTACTTTGATTTATGTGTTTTTGATAATGTCGAGCAAAAGGTTTGCTATTTTAGAGTTGTTTCAGCAAGGAAAACGACAGTTCATTTACTGAATGTACCTCGGTAAACAGTGTCTGATGCAATCTACCATTTCAAAGAGCTTGGCAATGATTTTTGACGTCGAGGAAGTGGGCGAAAACGCACTGTAAATACTTCAAGGAATCGTAAGCGATTCCAGAGAAACCCGAGGGCTTCCATGAGACAGATCGCTCGTGACATGGGAATAAGTGACAGATTGGTGAGGCGAATAGCAAAAACGGAGCTTGGACTGAAGCCTTACAATTTCCGAAAAGTTCAGCTTCGCACTGAAAAAAACAAGCTCGTACGGCTCCGAAAACTTTTGAGACGGGCCGCAAGTCAGTGCTGGAAGAGATTCCTTTTCACTGATGAGAAGCCTTTTATGGTTCAACAAGTATAACTCCCAAAACGATAGAATCTGGTGTGTGGACACTCCAAGCACCTCTGCAATTGTTGAACATCGCCAATATCCAAAGTCGGTCATGGTCTGAGGCGGAATTTGTGCAAGTGGCAAAATACCTTTGGTTTTTGTAGAAGAGGGCGTTAAAATTAATCAAAAAGTGTACCTGAGGGACATTATTGAAGATGTATTTCCGTGGGACCAAAAGCATTTTGGAAATGCAAATTGGACGCTTCAACAAGACTCTGCACCAGTTTGCAAGGCGTAAAAGGCTCAAGAGTGGTGCAAGGCCAATTTTCCAGACATGATATCATCTGAAGAATGACCACCCTGCTCGCCAGCTTTTAATCCTATGGATTACAGTGTATGGTACATTTTAGAGCCCAGGATCTGCACTAAACCGCACAAAACTTTGGACTCTCTAAAGCAATCACTTCTGCGGGAATGGGGTACATTAAAGGTAAAAGACTTGAGATCTATTGTTGAAAATTTCTGCAAGCGTTTGCGCCTCTCCGTTGCTGCAAACGGTGGTCACTTTGAAACCAATTAAATTTATTTATTAGAAACTATACTCTTATTATTATTTTTTATACTTTGTTCATTTCTTAATTTTTTATAAAGTTTTCTAAAAAATTGTTTGTCCGGGTTTTTTGGCCGCATCGTGTATATTCCTTAGTTTCATATCGCTAGAAATATATGAAAGCTGTTATACGTTTATAATAAATAAATTAAACAGCTTTTTTTTCAACAGCAAAATTTCTCAGTAGAAGAGCAGTCTCTGAAATTGCTATTCTTATCTGAAATAGCAGTATTTATTGGAAAATGTATACGTACAATAATAATACCTTAGAGCAGTGATCTTAACCATTGTGAAAATGCACCTTTGTGTGCAGCCAAATTTTTTTTTAATTCTGAATCTCAATTTTTTTTAATTTCTAAATTTTAAATTCTTTTAATTTCTGAATTTCAAATTCTCAATTTTTTTTTTTTTTTAATTTCTAAATTTCAAATTCTCAAATTTTTTTAAAAATTCCCTGACAACATTATTTCCCAAATTTAGATATCAAAAAATTTGATTGGGTTCGTAATATATTTGTTATAACGGATAAATATGTATGTGAATTAACCTTGAATGAAGAGGAAGAACTCATTTCGCTTTGTTATAATCGTGATTTCATTTCAAAACATTCGGAAGAGGCAATTAATTTATTTTGGACTAAAATTAGCGATTATCCCAAAAATACTCAAAAAAAGCTTTAAACATATTGTTACAATTTCCTACATCTTATTTGCCTGAATTCGGATTTTCAGGATTAACAAATATAAAAATGAAAAAAAAGATCGAGACTTTTGAAATGTAAATGACGAAATGAGAGGGGCATTATCATTTTTACGACTCAATATAAACGAAATTATCAAAAATTATCAAGCTCAAATTTCGTATTCAGTGTACTCTTATAAATAATCTGTAATCAATTATTCAATAAACATTTTGCTGCCTTTGTCGTACTTATTATTTTATTTGACATTGAAAATTATTATCCTAAACTACAATCGAACCTCTATATTGCGAATTTTTCTATATAACGAACTTTATCTGGAACCTTGAACATTTCACGATTTTCTTCGTAAAATAACCTCTCTATAGCGAAGCTCATTTTCTATATGACGAACTTTTTTCTTTTGTGATTCAATTTTTTCCAATTCCTTTCCTTAAAGTATTTCCCGAATAAAAATTTCCACTCAAATTCTCTCTTTAATACATTTTATGGTGGTCATAAATCTTGAACTGGTTTTATTAGATCCTACTCACCGAGAGCAATAGAGTTCTGGACGTTTCTTCCAAGAAGTACAACCTTTAACCCCCCCCCCATTACCCAGTTCACTAGAAACATCTTCGATACCCTCTTTCACCCTCAGTGGAGGTGTCCCATGGGTTCTAATTATAAAATAATGTATGTTTAATATTACTTGTATGCCTTAAATTATAAAATGTCCTTAAAATTCATTAATTTTAATATAAAATTATTTTCTTAATACTGAAAATACAGTGAATTCTTCGACATTCTTTTTTCTTGCTTTTTCCTTTCAGTTTTTCTTTCTTTCTTTTGTGATGGGTAAGATATATAAAATAAACATATATTAATTTAAAAAAGGTGTGAATAATTACTTTTTTAATATATAGTGTTTATGAATTTAAAATTTGTTTTATGTAGTTTATAAAGTATATTAAAAGATGAACCTCTATATAACGAATTTTTTTGCGGGATTTAGCGACTTCGTTATATAGAGGTCCGACTGTATTTTACATAGTGTATTATAGATAAGTAAAGTTCTTTTAAACTTATTTCATTGTGAGTGAGCCGTCAGATTTCGAAATTGTTAAGAGGGTACAGTAAAAAAAGATTGAGAATCACCGCCTTAGAGTTATATAATCCCAAATGAATAAAAAAATACATTCCATTTTCCTAAATGCCAAACGACCTGGAAGCTTTCTTGCAATTTATATTTTATAACATTTGACCTTCACTATGACCTTGGAAGTTATATAATTTTCTCACCAAGGTTTTTCATTAGAAGAAAGAAAGAAAAACCCGTGGAGCTTTTAAAGGAGTAAAATACGTGCTTTTAGAAAATTGAAACATATTTCGTATGCGAATCACATTGACCCCAAGCCACGACTGACACAATCTCATTTCTCTAGAACCAAAAATAAAAAAAATAATAAACATTGGCGTGTTCTTCTGATGCTCGCGGCAAAAAGAAAAAAAAATGTGATATCTCCGATTGATGAAATAAGATCTCGGAAATGGAACCAAATCTTCCTTCGTTCGGGTTCATCACAGAACCGTTCTTTAATAAAGATTTGTTTCATGCATCGTGGAGTAATGAATACCGTATTCACATTTACAGGGGAAGTTGGTGTCAAGAAAAAAAAAAGGGCAGCCGGAAAAATTAATTGGAGAACCTGTTGAAAAGAGTAACCTTGAAGTCGTATCATATACGTTCCGGGAATATCATTTTTAAAAAAAATTAACAAATTAACAAAAAAATGTGCTGTCAATTCTGGGTAAATTTTTGGAACCGCGTATAAAGGATCCGAAAAGTGACGTGAGAGTTTTTGTCGTTATTTTACTTACCGGAAACGAGTAATTAAAGTTGGTGAAGGATAATCCGAAAAGAATATTTGAGCGCACACTCATATAATTTCGTCTTTGATCTCTCCTTTGATTCTAAGTAAACTTTAATGAGATAGTTCAACTGTAGAGTAATTGAATAAAATAAAAGTAAATCCCGCTCCTTAATTCTTTGTAATGAATTCTAAAAAATTAATTCCGATTACTAACACAAAATTTATTTTCTTGGAATCATTTATCAATAGTGTTACACTTTTAGTAATCTATGCCTTTTTAAAAAATATTTCCATGAAAATGACCAAATGTTTTGTAAGTGAGAGTTATATTAACGTCGTACTATAAAGTAATATGAGTGCCATTGGCAACGGACCTCATAATTTTGAACCACGGTGGACGACACCTGAGCTGGCACAACTCCCGCCAACGGGACTACTTTGAACCCCGTCATATTTAATGTACATCAACCTTTTTACACGGTGGGTCTTCAGTAGTACTGGGCTCGAACTCACGACACACTAACCACGAGTCCGTGACCATGACCACTAGGCTTCACGGCCACAACTAAACGTTTTAACATTGGTTTAAAAAAACTTGGAGAGTGACTAGTACACATTAAACTACAATGACACTACTATATAATTCGACTACAATTTCTAATTTTATAGGTTTTATTGGATCCCTCGCTTAAGTTATGTTTCTCTAAACAATAGACGAATATTATGAGTTTAATATTTTCCATAATTTGTACGAGGGTTAGTCTGAAAATAAGTTTCCCCTGTCGACAATGGTCATAGTTGTTTATGAAAGTCAAAACATAGAATGAGACATTAAATATAAGACATAACTTTATTTTTTCACATAAGTACCAAGTACATTGAGACATTTGTCATACCGCTGCACAAAAAGCCCTCCAGGAAAAACTCAAGGCTTTGCATACGGAAGAAGCATTTACTTTTGCGTGGACTTTTTGGAGGCTTGAACTAGGGATTGCAATATCGAACCAAAGGTTCAATAATCGGTATTCGGTATTATTTAAATATTAATACCGGTAGTATAGAAAAATTTTAGAAAAAGAAAGAAAACACAAGTGTTTCTTTGTTTTATTTGCCAGTTTTATTAAGAGAGTGTAAAAATATTTCACAAAAAATAATTTGTAACTTATAAATTATAACTGAATATAAAGAGAATCCCAAAAAAAGTAAGGGGACATCTTATTTATTTAAATCACAAAAAAGTGTAAATATCACTATTCTGTCTGCGGTACTGTTACAAAATTTTGAAATGGGATCTTAAAAACATAATGTATCGATTGTACTGTCATAAAACCTGGAACGTAATTTTGTGCTAAAATTGCCAGAAGCCGGCATCTATGCTACTTGGTGGTACTGTTAGCAGAGCGCAATATATTTTTTCCCAAGTATTTACCTCTTTAAATCCCTCATTTTCAAATAAATCGCTTTCTCGTCGAATGGTTATGGATATAGCTGATTTCTGCATATCTTTTAGCTATCACTAATTCTAATTATTGTTCAAGAGACAATTCCTTTTCACTACCGACATTAGTGCCATCATTATCTTCGATAACTGTACCGTATTCTTCTGAATGTAGATAGGTTTGTGGGTAAAAATTTTAAGAAAATTTAATGTAAACTTGATCAAGTTTGAATTAGTTAGTCTCTTTTCTTCTTTTTCATTTTCCTTTTTAAAATCATTATAATTATGTAAATACCGTAAGACATGTTCTATTCCGGTATGCCTTTCTTCTGTGCGATTTTTCAATGTTATATATAATTCTTCAGATAATGATGTGTGCTGTTCTTTCAGTGACTGCAACATGAAATTTATTGTTGCATAGCTGTTAATAAATTAGAATCTCTCCGACATAATGCCTCAACAGCCAGTTTTATTGGAAGTAGAGCTGATACTACTGTAAGGAAAACATAAAAACAAAAATGTGCGTATACTATTTTGCTATGTTGGCGATCTCTGAACATATAGTGGAGGCAATTAAAAAAATTTCTAGTAAATATCGAAAAATAAATGGCTCAAAATACCGGTATTCGGTATCCCGGTATTGCAATCCCTAGTTTGAACTATCAATTCTACGTGGTACTGTTGTCCCTGTCGACGTTGAAAGAGGCGATTCGGAAAAAGTGACTTGAGCTTCTTAAATCTGGTGCTCTGTTGTTGGATGACACTGCAAGGCGACGGCAACGCAAAACCATATTGCAACTCTTGGTTAGGAGCGTCTCTACCATCCGTCATACAATGCTGATCTCGCACCAAGTGACTTTCATCTATTTCCGGCTTTGAAGAAGAATCTCGCATGAAGGCGCTTTGGAAGCAATGCTGAAGTCAAACAAGCCATCAAACTCTTCTTTCGTATTGTTACGAATTTTGTGTCAAATAGTGTAAATAATTTGTATGGAATTCCATATGCCATTTCCAGATTTGGTGATTAAAAGATTAAGAACCTAAAACCGCGAATAGGGGCTTGCGGTTAATACAAATAAAATAAAAAAAAATTGTCCTTTATGTGAAAAAAAGTAGGGTGGGTGCGTTGTTTTTCTGAAAATGGAAGTAAAAAAAATCGTGCATATGAATAAAAATAATCTATGTTCTTACAGCTAAATGTTTTTTTTATTTTTATAAAGCAATACGTTTAAAAGGTGATATATATATAATACGATTAACATTTAATATTTCTTCTTAACACACTTTTATTAGTTAGACCAGTATCTACAGGGATGGAATCTTAGAAATATAATGATATGGGACTCATCCGACGCCCCGTAAATGGAGAGAATAAGTACCCTTCAGACCCATTAATTAATATCCATTGAAGAGCAAGACTAATTCCAGCAGCCACATAATTCCGGCTCCAAATATCAAACTCAAGAATAAATTCAACAAAGAATAAATGATAGTTTTAAAAACTAAAAAAACAGGCTTTTATTGCAGATCGAATTAAAAAATGAAAAATAAATTATAGTTTTAAAAAAACTAAAAGACACGCTTTTATAGTGAATCGAACTAAAAAGTAAAAAAAAATAATTCTTATATTAAGAGTTATTTTTTTACTTTTTAGTTTAATTCACTCATAAAAAGCATGTTTTTTTTTATTTTTTTTTAAACTAAAATTTATTAAAACGCCGATGGCAATCGTAATCAAGATAAGGCAAATCCATGACGTGTTTTATAGAAGTCTCAATTCTCAAATCGTGTGAAAGCGAAACCACTTAATAAAAGTGGGGTGTCTTACGAGGTCATTTCGAATGCCCTTGACGTTTGAATCTTTCTCCCCACTTTAATTGATTATGCGACCCTGAAACGGTAATATACTGTAAATATCCTACACCAAAAAGAAAGAAAAAAATTCTAAATTCTGTTATTGATTTCAAACAAATTTTTACTGGATGAATAAAACAGGCATATTCTAATTTTATAAAAATGGATAGTAAGCGAATTTGCCTGTCGATTTCGAAATTACTGAAATCGGGCGAAAAATGGGTGAAGATTATCAAGAATTACGCCTAGATTTTGAAATTTCCCCCAACTTATAAATAATGGTATCAGGTTTGAGTATGCGCGGAAATGTTTTTCATTACTGCCTAATGAATAAGGTGACCAACCGTCCTCCTTTAGAGAGGACAGTCCTCCTTTTATAAGTTCTGTCCTTCCTCGAAAAGTATCCTCCTACATGTCCTCCTTTTTAATATTTTAAAACTGAACTGTTAATATCTGTATTCAGAGATGAACCAAACATGTTTCCAAAATGTCGAAGAATGGTCTGAAACAAATATCACAGGACAGTTTTCAACGGTGTTTTTTGACTTCATATTTAGTAAATTGGGTAGATATAAAAAATTGTGTTGAGTTTTTATCAAAAGAGAAAGTTCTGATATTAAAATCGATGACAAATGTCTGTTTGAAGAAATTAGAAGATTGAATGTATATTTAAATTTTGATAAATTAAAACAATGGAAAAATCAGCGTGTGAAATTGATAAAAGATGGGTGGAAATATTTAACCATTTCAAAAATGAACTATTTCCATATGAAAAAATTCATTTCTTCTTGTAGAATTTATGTTGTACAACACTGGAATTAAAGCAGCAGTTGAAAGAGCTTTTTCAATTGATAATGATTTTTGGACTAGTGATATATCAATATTGAATGTTAAACAGTGCTTACCGTAAAATTCAGTATGAAGGATATTTTTTGCCCCGAAATTTCCGATATATTAGAAAATGATATGTTGACAAAAAAAAAAAAGTCATTCAATAGAAAAATACTCGTTTAAGAAAATAATTAAAAGGAATGTAAGCGTATTCTCGTTTGAATTAATAAAACATTTCATACATATTTAAGTTATAGTTTTTTCTCAAAATTTTCATCCTCCTTTTCATTGTAAAAAAATGGTCACCTTACAATGAACATTACAGCATTTGGCGAAAACGGTCACCTCAAGTACCCGAATTCGAAATAAAGCGTACATTTTGAACTTTTAATACTCCCAATAGGATAAAGGGTACTTACCTCTTCGTTTCTCATACCCAAAACCTCATATTTAAAACTATAGCATTACCACTTTAGTGTGTTAAATAATTATTTTTAAAAAAATACCGATACTTCTCAATTTTTTTAAATGTTTAAGTGAATGCACGAGTGGAAGAAATATTTTTGTTTGATTTTCTTTTTTTCCCCCTCTAAAAAATTTATTTATAATTTGTGTTTATATCCATATAGACCAGTGATTCCCAAACTGGACTATAACGAACCCCAGAGGTCTACGACGACCCGCAAGGGGTCCACATCAGCGAAAAAATAATTTGGGGGTCCATGAAATGTAAATGAAGGCCTACGATAGACTAAATCAGATCGTGACTTTATTTTTTAAAAAAAATTTAATCAAGTGGAAATTAGATTTACCTATTTAAAAGATTGATTTACTGAATTTAGTGTGGTTAATTTACAGTTACAAGGCGACAGCATAAATTTTATTTAAAAAGCACCCTTATTTCAGTGTTTTTTCCAGAATTAAGCTAAAGGAGTATAATTTTGGAACTTCGTGAATTTTACCAGTTTCTCAATTTGTCACAATCTGCCAGGAAAATGACGCGTTTCAAACTACGTTCAACTTTTGAATTGCCTTTATTCATGTTTTGAAACTAGGTTTGAGTAACATCGCACTTCTCAGCTACACGAGGGCTTTTGGCGACGGACCATGTAATTTTGAACCATGGTCAAGTGACGAGGACGACACCTGAACTTGCACCCTCCTCTCCTAACTACCACACCACACCGACGGGAACTAGGTTTGAGGGTGATTTGACTATGGTACTACCGCAATAGGCAATGAATTCCTGTGGCCACATTGGAAAAAAATGCCAGATTACAAAAGGAACTGATCGCAATAGCCACTTACGATTATCTTAAAATAAAGTTTAAAAACGGATGTCAGCACAAT
>BMAV01014941.1:38563-84491 GCA_019973955.1 Trichonephila inaurata madagascariensis
TATTGTATTTAAATAAATTTTTTTTTGTCAAAAAATATCCTTAAAACAATTTTATACATGTATTCTAATCTAGGTGATACTAAATATCATGAAAATTATCCATTTATGCGCTTTTTTAAAATCAAGGTTCCGAACGTTAAGAATCCAGAATTTAAAATTGATTCAACTGGCATTTTTCAACACAAAAGAATTCAGATTCATTTCAGAATCCATATTTTTTTTAGGTATGCTTTTTTTTATAAATAGGATAGTATATCGATGATTTTATCTTAAGGCTCCTTTCACGCTTCATATTAATAAATATATAGTTGTATGTATAAAGTTTCAATGTGATGTAGATTTTTTTTTCTTCAATTTAACTACGTTGTTTCAAAAGCTGGTCCCAAAAAAATTCTCGTTCTTTAATTTTTGGAAGCCTACGCAGAGTGCAACTTTTGTTGTGATGAATGCTTCCAATAATCCATTCCTCACCGACACATTAGTCCGTTAATCACAACCAACAACGTAGTTTTAAGCAATGGTGAGATGACGAGGTCGTCACCTGAAGTAGTACCCTACTCTCTACAAATAAACTTTCTTTTTTCATGATTGAAATTTATCATGCTTTTAAAATCTATACAATATATCTCTTCTCTATGTATTTCTTGTATATATCTTAATATTAAATGGACTTTCAACATCGTACGTTTGGGTTAGAAATTGAGTTTTAGAGACTGCAGTGCTTATAAATTTTCCTAGCCAAAAAGAAAGATGTAGAAAAATGTCAAGAGGTAAACTTGAAATATTAGAATAAAAATTTTACTGATTTAAACGAGTATTTAGTTTAAATTATCTGTGAAGAAACAAAAGTCGAAAAACTGCAAGTACTACTAAATCTGGATGGTGTGAGAATGGGGAAATTTTCCTTCTTTCAACTTTCCCAATTCTCTTCGCCCAAGTTAAACTCGTCCCTAAACAGTACCCCCTCCCCTTTTGTAAAGGTTATTTACCCTTGAGAACTCTTCTATTATCATGTCTCAATGTCATTTTTTGTAGTACTATAAATCTAACCTCCAAAGAGGAAAAAAAAAGGCATCAACGGAAGTTCGAATCTTTCAATTTCCGTTTATTATAAGAACTTATCTTTTGTGCAGTTTATTTTTCCGTAAATTTCAGTTCTTTTAGTGTAAATGTCAAAAATATTGTAGCCAACTTTAAGGCTGTCTTCAGCTAATGTTAAAGAATAGGGACCAAATTCCGAATATTTTTCAGATTATAAAAGAACTCCAACTTTAATATATTTTGGCTTCACTATCCTTTAGAGAATCACTTATTTTATCAAACTACCCATTTTTATCCGAGTTTTTTTTAACACATTTTTTCTTTTATAAAATGTGTTTCGCATTTTTTTTCCTATACCGTAATGCTAAATGAGCTATCCTTTTATATATTCAAAAGAAAAACTAATTATTTATGAAATAATTTGAAATTTTAAAAACCCTATATTATAAACAAATGCATGAGTTACGATGTCACACATTTTTATAAAAATTTAGGTATTTTTTCTGTCCGAAAATGTGCACCGCGTCAGGTTCACGCTCTCGTACCTATGGCTAAAACAGCCTTAAGTTATGATACGCAAGAAGCATCAAATAAGCATGATATTTAATTGTTTTGCTCTTTTTATAATGAATTTACGAACGTCTCAAATAGAAAATATAAACGTAAATATGTAAATAAATACACAATATATATATATATATCGAAGACAAATAAGTGTTAAAAAAATTCGCTGAAACATAATTCGAGAAAAATGTCATCTTAATCAATAAAAAAATTAAAACGCGCCAATCTTTCAATTGTACTAATTCCACGTGGGATGATTTAAGAAAACCATCTTTTGCATTATTATCAAAAAATAATTGAAATTGAAAAATCAACTTACAGGGGGAATGTAGCACTTAATTAAAAATTCCCGTAACTCGAACTTCATATTGGTGCGGTAAAGAATTAAAGAGAGCAGGTTGTCCTCGCGATACTGGACCGCGGTTCAAAATCAAAGATTCGTCGTCAATATCCCTCTGTGATATTAATCAAGAATCAATCAATTAATCAAATTTTCCTAAATTGTATTTAAATGAGAAATTCAATGCATTTAAATCGCACGGTAGTTTTAATTATCTCGCAGACGTTTTTCGTTGGATCGAGACTCCTTTGGATGTTCTCTTCAGTGAAACTCGTCTTTCAACTTTTAACACAAATCAAGAGCTTTATTCAACTTTTAAACTTTTTCATTCATCCAACTTTTTTCATTCATTTCAACTTTTAACAAATCAAAATTCAAACGAAAATTTAAATTCTATTCTGATGCATATAAAAACTAATTACATAATTTACACATAGTTTTGTTTTGTACACTTTAGATATTTCATGCAATAAATACTATTTTAATATAACTTTCATCGATGTAACAATTATGGAACGTGATTCTGACAACTTAAATGATTTAGGAAGCAATTCTATTCACTTTGGGGAAGGGGGATTGTTTATCAACGTCACACTTTAAAGCAACACGAGGGCTCCTGGCGACGGACCTCGTTATTTTGAACCACGGTCAAGTGACGAGGACGACACCTGAGCTGGCACCCCCTCTCCTAATTATCACACCACACCACCGGGAGGACGTTTGAGCTCTCGACAGATTTAACGTGCATCGCTCCCCTACACGGCGGGTCTTCAGTGGGACTGGGCTCGAACTCATGACATGACAGCCATGATCCGACACCTTGACTATCACAGCCACACAAACGGAAGAATATGTGAACCACAACAAATTTAACGCACGTCAGCCCCTCTGCACGGTGGGTCTTGAGTGGCTCGAGGTTCGAACTCATGACACGCCGGCCACGAGCTCGTGACCATGACCACTAGGCTACCACTGCCTCGGGGGGATTTCTTTAATTTTAATAAAACGGAGAAAAAATCGTGAATATAACTCGAATCATCCAATATTTGATAATATTTCTGAAAGAGCTGAAAACTTACAAGTTAATCATTTTGATAATCAAAAATACTTTCTTAAATCGAAAAGATAATCTGATTCCAGATGAAACTTCGACACTTTTTACACTGGTATCTATGCAGTTTTTTTTTTTTTAAAGAAAAGTAGAATTTCATATGCGATAAAAATTATGTGCTGCCGAATTGAAAATGGCCGACAAACGGAAGCCTTAATCAGAACAAATTTACCTCATTCGCAATATACAAGTGTTCCACAATGAATGAGAAAACTCACAATGAATCAGTTAAAAAAAAAAAAAAACTTTTTCAACACGTGGCGAACGTGTGGAAGCAAATCGACCTTCAAACCGGATAAAAGTGTTTAAAACAGTTGAGTACACATCATTATGCGAGTAAAATAATTCCTGAAAAACCAAACACTACTACGTATCTCGGTTCGGTCATTAGGTTCCATAAAATGTTCTAAAAAGAGAAAAAAAATTAAAAAATAAATGCTTCATTTAATATTCGTTTGTACATAGTTACTTTCTACGAATAAATAGATAGAACACAAGAATTAAAACTATTGTTGCTAATGAAAATTAGACAAGCAAAAAAAATTATTCAGAAATTCCAAAAATAAAATATGCTTTGAATGTCTGCCATATATACTAAACTAGAACTAAATTCAGTGGCGCAACAGCTCATGAGGGCCAAGGTCTACTGTGCCCAACTCAGTATACATGATCATTGAGCGCTGAGGTACATGAGCAGATGTCCCGATCAGGTGGTCAGTCTAAAGCGAAACCCCCAGTGCTTAGTCCCCAAGCGAACTTGGTACTCATTTATCGACCCACTGAAGAGATGAAAAGCTGAGTCGACCTTGCCCATTACAGGATTTGAACCCATACCTGTGGTGTGGACGCGCGATGGAGAGGCCCAGTGGCCATTACTAATCGGCTGAATTCATGTGATGTCATCGTCACGTGATAGATTCAATCACGTTTCTTCAGGGAATCAGTTCAAGTATTTCACTGATGCTAATTTTTCCCTTTTACAGAAATAACAAAGAAAATAGCGATCATGGATAAACAGAATAAAAGGGCAGTTATTTAAAAGTGCACCCATAAAACAAGATTTTTTTTTTAACTTCAAAAACTTTTTAAAGAATTACTAGAGCATTTTTACCAAATTATCAAAGTTGGAATTCTATTTAAATTTTACGGGTAAAGCAACAAGCACCTGTCTAATGTCAGCTTTGACTTGAATGGAGAACTCATTTTAACCCCTTTATACAACAAATATTTAAAAGAATAAAGACTGGAACAAGGGTCTACGGATTACCAATGGGGGTTTCTTGCATTTTAAGGGTCTGTGACAATTTTTTCTGTTTTAAAATTTTATTTTGTTAAAAGGGATTGTAATTACATAATTAAAAAAATCGTTATTTGGAAAATTCGATACAAGAAGGGGTTCACCTCTCTCTTCTTTCAATATACTTCACAAACCACATAAAACAAATTTTTAAGTTCGAAAACACTGCGTATTAAAAGAAATAATAATTCATACCTTTTTATAAATTAATATATATTTATTTTATACATCTTAACTATCAAAAAAAAGAAAGAAAAATTGCAAGGAGTTTTCTGATACCTTTATCCACTTCCTGAAGAATTAAATGTACAGTCAAACCTCTATATTGCGAATTTTTCTATATAGTGGACTTTTGCCTGGAACCTTGAACATTCCATGATTTTCTTTGTAAAATAACCTCTCTATAGCGAAGTGCATTTTCTATATAACGAGCTTTTTCTTTTGTGATTCAATTTTTGTTCTCCCTATTTTTAAAGTATTTCTGAAAAAAATTTCAAGTTATTCTCTTTTTTACACATTTTATGGTGGTCATAAATCTTGAACTGGCTTTATTAGATCCTAACTCGCCGAGAGCAATAGAGTTCTGGACGTTTCATCCAAGAAGTGCAACTTTTAACCCCCATCGTCCAGTTCACTAGAAACATCTTCGATATCCTCTTTCACCCTTAGTGGAGTTGTCCCGTGTTCTAATTATAGAACAGGGGTCTCCAAACTTTGAAGCCTTCGGGCCATAATGATTTTTTCAGTATGTTCCAAGGGTCAAAACAGTTTTAATTTGTCTGCCCTTAACTATATTTCTAGACTAAGCAAACTTACGCTTTTTTTGCATTTCAATTACTATTGTGACACCTAACATTTAGTGGCGAGTAGTGGTACTATGTACTATCTATTTCAGCTACCCGCTAACAGGTGGCATTAGTTGTAATTAAATATTTGGAATTACCGCGTTGGGGTTCGAGAAAGTTCTGGTTCTGGCTAGTGTATTCCGATCACTTCGAGATGGCAGTAATTGCATATAAAAAGGCTAGCGGCGCAACCGCGAGTCAGTCTGCTTAGGAAAGGCAAAGGAAGCGAAACTGTCTATTGTGAAATAAAGTAACACCCGTGCATAAAAGTACTTTGATTTGACTTAGTTTTTATGTGTGATTTGTTAGTATGGAAAAGAAGCGAAAAATCGACAGTGAATGCAAAACGTTCAAAGTTAAATGGAACTTTCAGTATTTTGTGATTGAGTCCAGTAATAAGGCGTTATGTTTAATTTGTAACGAAACCATAGCTGTTCTCAAAGAATATAACATTAAACGACACTATAAATCGAAACATCTTCAAAATTACTCCAAGTATACAGGAAGTTTGCGGACGGAACAATTTGAAGCTTTGAAGCGCGGACTCAAATCGCAGCAATCTTTGTTTACCAAAGCGAATACTGAACAAGAGTCTGCAACTCGCGCCAGCTTTCGTGTGGCTCTTGAAATCGCAAAACGTGGCAAACCATTCACCGATGGAGAAATGATAAAAGAATGCTTGATTGCAGTAGCCGAAGAAATATGCCCCAAAAAGGTAAATTTATTTAAAAGTGTCAGTTTGTCAGCAAACACCGTAGCTCTCGGAGGGTGCAAGACATCGCAGAAAATATATCATCTCAACTCTGTGTGACAAAAATGGACATCATGAGTGGTTTTCTCTAGCATTGGATGAGTCAACGGATGTGTCAGATACTGCTCAGGTGTTAATTTTTATTCGCGGAGTAGATAAAAGCTATGAAGTGTATGAAGAACTTCTTGATATTGATAGTATTCACGGCATGGCAACTGGGGCAGATATTTTTAAGGGAGTTGAAAATGCCATTAATAAAAAGAACCTTCGATGGAGAAATTTGAAATCTATTATAACTGATGGAGGCAAAAATATGTGTGGTAAAAATAAAGGAGTGGTTGCACTTGTGTCAAAGGCTGTAGAAAATGATAGTGAATCGAAACCATTAGTGTTACATTGTATCATTCATCAACAGTCATTGTGCGGAAAATGTTTGGATATGTCTGAAGTTCTAAAATCAGTCATATCAGTTGTTAACTTCATTAGATCCACTGGGCTGAATCACCAACAATTTCGCGAGTTTATTGAAGATATTGGAGAAAATGACTTACCATATCATACTGCCGTACGCTAGCTTAGTTGCGGAAAAGTCCTTAAGCACTTTTTTGAACTTAGAGCAGAGATCGAATTTTTTTTAAATGAGAAGCAGCGCCCTTTTGCCGATTTAGAAAATGGTGAATGGATGTGGAAGTTAGCATTCTATGTCGATTTGACAAATCATATGAACGAACTGAATTTGAGATTGCAAGGCGAAAATCAGCTTCTCCCTGATTTATACACCAATATCAAATCCTTCAGGCAGAAAATAATACTATTTCAATCGCAATTACATAAAAAATGTTTCACACATTTTAAAACATGTGAAATATTCAGCCACACTACAGAGACCGAATTTCCCGTCAATTTTGCAATCGAAACTTTGAGTGCTTTGAAGATAAATTTTGATACTCGTTTCTCAGATTTTGATGTCATTGCGAATGAAATTAAGCTTTTTCAAAATCCTTTTGATTCTGACATTGAAACCCTGGCTCCGGAAGTCCAAATGGAAATTATTGATTTACAGTGCAGTGATATGATTAAGAACAAATATCAAAATTCATCTTTGTTGGAATTTTATAAGTCTTCCACTGGTACAATTTGATAATTTGCTCGTGGGTTGTTTTCTGTTTTTGGTACTACTTACTTGTGTGAGAAAACGTTTTCCAAGATGAAGTACACAAAGAATGTTTACAGATCTCAATTAACCGATGAGCATCTTAAATCTCTTTTAATAATTGGTACAAGTAAAATTGATCCACAACTAGAAACTATTGTCGGTGGAAAAAATCACAATTACATAAATCTCATTAGTGTTTTTGTTTTACTGTGATTAGTGGGATTCATTTCAATTATTTGTTAGTTATTAATATGCTTAAGCTTAGATACTTAAGTTTTCTGCGTCATCATTTCTGTCGTTAAGTTTTACCTTGCAAGTAAATAAAACCGAATAATTATCATTCTGTGTTTTCTTCTTCAACTTATCACAGCAATAGTAACAACAATAAATCATTGGCTGTCGCGGGCCAGATTGATGACACTACACTTAAGCTGTCGCGGGCCGGATTTGGCCCGCGGGCCGTAGTTTGGAGACCCCTGCTCTATATGATAACAAAGCCAAAATCTCTCTGATATTAAAAAAGTTAAAGTCATTTTCAATCCAAAAAAAACACCTTCAGAGTTAAGGCATTATTCTTTAGCATTATGAAAGAAAAACCCTTAAAAAGCACAGTTTTAATTAGTTTCTTGATTAGTATTTGCTTTAGAGAATTAAATATTAGAAATATTTTTATATTTTACACACTAAATAAAATTATTTCATCAGAAATGTAAACAAAAACACTGCATTATACAAATATTTTGAACATGTTGAGAATTACATAGAATTGATTTGTGTATGCTGTTTTTTATTTTATATATGTTGATTTAACAGAGTAAGTGACAATTTTTGTACTTGATTTTATTTGCTGTTACTCATTTTTTTTCATGTTACTTTCATACAGAAGTATATGAAAAACAGTTTTTAAAAAATATTTTTCCACAAGATTTAATCAATTTGAATACTGTATCTTAAACATGGTAATATAATCAAATAACAGATCATATCAGGCATTTATACAGAAATTATCGATTTACAAATCCTTATAAACAAAAAATGGGAAGTTATGAAATTTTTAATATAAATAATTAATACTTTATATTTGAAAGTTTCATTTTTAAAGAACTGAAAGTAATTTTTTTAAAATATAAATTCGTTCCTACATTAAATTAAAAAAAAAGCATTATTTTTTTTTAAATTTTGGATAATCTTACTTTAATTCCCTTTTACAAAAAACTTTAAAAAAAAATTATGCAATGGAAATTCCCCCTCCCCCTTTCTTCAATGGCTCGACAGCCCTGGGTGGGCACCGGATTTTCTCCTGGCATCTCTACTTTTGGCAACTATTTTCCAATTTTTGACAAAGAAATTTTTACTTTGAATTAAAAGTGGATTCAATGTTTCTGTACTTAAATATTTAAGAAGCTTAAGTAATTTTAGAAAAAGTAAATTCCAAAAAAACCTTTCAGTAAAAGAATCTTTGTCTTCTTACTAATGAATAATTAAATAGAAAATAATGAAGTAATAATTAAAAATATGTTTCTTATAGATTACAATTAACTTCCACAAAACTTCAAATATCTCACATGTTATCATATATATTTTTCGTTTTTCGTAAAATGCAAAAAATGAAAATAAACTAAAAACTTTTTTAAAGATTTCCAATTCCATTAACTATACAACCAGAATTTTGAAAATTATCATAATTTATTAAGTGTGATCTTTTGTGAAAGTTCATATGATTTTAAAAAATACAACAATAAGTTTAATAACTAAATTCCTTTAATGACTTCCTCTACTTCTTCCTTTTCAAACATGTGGAAACCTTGATCTTTAGTCACAGTTGCTACCTACAGTAGAACAAACCAATTATTATACATGTAAAACAATGACATTCAATTCATCTGGTGTGACCTCTGGGGTCGTATGGTAGATGAAAAAATTACAAATCAACTTAAATTACTACAAATACATGAGTAAATAATATTGGTTTTTAAAATATGAAGCCATTTTTAAGATTAAAATTGAACAAAATAAGAGCTAGAAATATCATTATTTGCAAACAAGAAACAAGCTCATATCTCATACAATGTTTTCGTTTTGTATTTTTTAACACAATCTTTTAGAGTTCTAACATGTTATATGGGAAATTAATAAAAATTTATGAATGATTACTGCTCTAGTTAACTTTCCTACTAAATATTTGACAATTACAGAATTGATTTTCAGTATATTGTAGTTTTTATACTAATTTTTGCATGAAATTAAAAAATAATTAATCAGCATCTCCCTGACTTTTAATATTACCTACTGCTAATTTTTCACCAATACTATAATTAGATTATTGATTATTATAACTTTTTAGATGGCATGCTATCTCAATGACCGAAGCAAGGTAAAATACTAAAAAGTAAAATGAAAATGAAGTACAATATATGTTAGCATTTAGTCATTAGAAATTACTTTCACATCTTAAGTAAACATATTTAGTTAAGAAAATTATGCAATTATGTTTTAAAAAGATGATTGTAGATGCACAGATATATTTATTTGATATGCTTAAGCTTTTAGATCAAGAAGTTAATTTTTAAAAACAGGGAATTGATAATTAAATTCAAAGGTTGAATATTAGAAGTGTTGGAATAGATTAATATGTCAATCCATATCTCAAAAATAATGCTGGAGTTAATAATAATGGAGTTAAAAATCTTCTTTTTAATTTCTTTTCAGCAACATTAACAAAATTACAAGATATTTTAAAGTAAAAGAAAGGTTCAAATAAATCAAGCATATTTTCTAAGTCTATAAAAATTTACATACTTTTTCATAATAAACATGTAATAAAATAACATGTGTTTGTGTTGTACAAATTAATAAAGAATTTGGTGTCACTTTTGATCATTGTACTAACACAAATGATGGGATATTAATAAATTAAAATAAATTGTGCAATTAATTATATAATTTAATTGAATGTATAATATCTCAACTTGAATCATAATTTATTTTCTATAAATTTTTTAAAATCCATTGGTAACCAAAATAAAATAAGCCATACGTATAGCAATATAAGTTAAAAATATGAAAATTACTATTTAAAACAGTTTTGATTTTAAAGTATTTTAGACCAACTTATTAAATATAACATTTGTAATAAACAAAAATGTAGAGGAAATACTTTTTTAAAGTAATTTTTTTTTCACGGACTTGATAATTATTTTTCTAATGTTTCATTTCATAAATTTTATCAAATATTCTGAATTTATCTGATACTGTAAAATATCACTCACTTCAACATTAGATGAATTAAGTCGTTCTTCCATAACTTGTTTCAAAATTGTAAGTGCTACATTTAAAGCTTCCTTCAATGTCAGTCGCTAACAAAAATAAAAGGGTTTTTAAAAAATTAATATAAAATCAAAATTTCTCATATAACAATTTCATTAAACTAAACATTTATAAAATGAGAAGACTCAAAATTTATTACAATTAAAAACTCAAAATACATTAGACTCAAAAACATGTTGAAAACAAAAAGTTTTCTAAGAATTATCCTTTTTAAATAATATTAATTCAAATTAAATTTTATGTTACAAATTTTATGTTACTCTCCTTCAAAAAAGTCTCAATTAAAATCATTTTTCTCAATATTCAAATACAATACTTTTCAACAAAAAGAATAAGCAAATATAATGAATTTTTAAAACAAATTAATTTAAATGAACTCATCCCTAGTGATGGATTTTCTAAAGACAGGTTAAGTTTTAAAGAATTGAAAAATATTTCTTTACTTAAAAATTTTTTTTAAAACTGAATGGCAAATTTTTCTATAAATAGCTAAAAAAGAATTAAATCCTTTCCCCCTCCCCATTTCTAGTTTATTGCATATTATTGAATAAATATGAAGAGAAGTTTAAAATTGTCCAATTTTAAATCAAAAATGTTACCATACATCTCAGCAGTGTTGCTTACATTACTCCCACCCCCCATCCAAAAAATTAAATTTGAAAACATAAGACAAGGACTACTACAAACTAATTAAATATTGATGTTTAAATCCTTCCAGAAAAATTCCAATTAAAGAAGACAAATCAGATAATTAATTTACAAATCTTGATAACATGAAGAAAATTTGATTTTAACCACAAAAACAAAATATTTTAGTAAAAACAATATGAAGAAAAGATACAAATCAAAATGGGATTAATATACTGAGCATTTAAATAATCTTTATGTAAATTTAGGTATTACTTAACATGCAAGATGAATTAGAAGCACATAACTAGGAATAGAATAAAACAGATTTGAATGATAAACATAACTATTGCAAAATATATGACAAAATGAATACTTATGAGCAGTATTTGTTTTGCTTTATTAAATAAAATGTTTTTTAAAAAAAACCATAGCATAGAAGCAAATGTAGCAAAAATTTGATAAATACAATTGAAAAATATTTTAGAACTTTTACATCTCAAACGTTGCCAAAATTAGGTGACGTGTTCATAGAAAAATAAAGGCTGTAAATAATAAGTTATTTGCTACATGCATAAATGATTGTTCATACCAGCCACTACTTTTAAAAATAACAAAAAAAAACAAAACAAGGGATCAACATTTTCAAGCAAATTCTTAAAATAATAAGAAAATTTCACACTTTTGATGAAGAAAGTACTCATGGGAAACTCTTCTTTTGTATCAACTTTTTTCAACTTGGATTTATAAAAAACTCAAACACACTAAGGTATATTTAAAGTCATTATATATAAAGTATAACATACAAGAAGTAATGACTTAAGAGTAAAGATGCTTTCATGAAAATATATAGTGAAATTATTATTCAAATTTTAGATTATATTTATTTTTAAAAATATACATGCACAGAAGTTAATAATCCAGTTAGAAATCACCTTCAAGACTACAACTAAGCAATAACCATCATGTACATGAATACTTTGTAATTAAAAAGACTTCTTTCAATTCCTACTATTAGTTCACAATCTCCCTATATATATGTATATATCTTGCTAAAATATTTAATTGTTAGTAAAATACTTTCTATTCATCCATTCAAGTTCAAATACATTTTTTAAACTTGTAGTGAATAACACTTGATGTTAATATGGTTTTTTCAAATATTAATTCATTAGGTAAACTTAATTAATGAATAAATAGTAACAAACAAAAATAATAGTCCAACACCCTATATAAAAAGGAAACTTGCTCGTTGTGTCCCTGTAGCACATTGAACTTCTAATCCAAAGGTCGTGAGTTTGAATCTTACCTGGGATGGCCTAATTTCTGAGAATGTGATTTATGAATGAATAAATAGCAACAAACAAAAATAATAATCCAACACCCTATATAGAAAGGAAAATTGTTTGCTATTTTGCCACTTAATAGTTAATAATGTGATTCTGTCATATGTATATACATATTTATATTAATTGTAATTATTTAATAAAAAGTAACTAAAATAAAATATTTCTTTGTTGACCTAGGTAGGAATCGATTTTAAAAAAAAAATAATTTTTTTTTATTTTCATGTTTAAGTTTAAAAGTTTCATAGAGAATAAACCTAAGAGTTGAACTTTTGAATATAAAGAAATAGAACCTTTTTCTGAAGCAAAATTTATTAAATGACTTTAGTAGCTAATACTTATAAAGTTCTTAATGCTTTCTTCAAACAGGTAACAACTCAATTTTTTTCTTTGCATTACTGCCAAAAAGAAAATTAAATACTTAAAAGGTATTCCAAATTTTGAAATCTATCCATTGGAATCAACAGTCAAACTTTAAATTGTAAGAAGGCCTCTATGAATTAAGAAACTTTGCTGGATCAAGGTAAGTGACCACAATTGAATATAATTTGTACTTTCATTTTGCATTAATTATGTATTCTGACTAGAAGTTAATTCATTAATCACAGCAGATGTTTTACTCCTTGCACATCTGTATTACTTTGTAATGTCTCAGACTTTGGAAACATTATCCAAAAAAAGAGGAATGCTAAGATCAGCTGCAGTCAAATGGAAGAGTATCATCCACAAGAAAGGATGTAAACAGATTACATATGACTGGATATCGGTCTTAAAAATCCAATTTAAAGGTTGCCTTCACATAACATTAACAAATAGGGATCAGATTCAGAATATTTTTTCAGATTTAAAAATATTCCAACATTAATATTATATTCTGGCTTTGTTATACAGAACAACATATTTTATGATACTATTGATTTTTACCTGAGTTGACCCCATTTTTTCTTATATAAAATGTGTTTAGCAATTTTTCTCTTATACCATAAGGCTAAATGAGCCCTCCTTTCACATGTTAAAACAAAAAATTAATTATTTATGGAATATTTTGAAACTTTAAAAGCACTATATTGTAAAGAGGTATATGAACTACAGTGTTGTAAATTTTCATGGAAATTGGATTGTTTTTCTGTTTGAAAATATGCATTTAGTTCAGACTCTCGTATATTTGACAAAGACGGGCTTAAGCAACTGCTCTTTTATTTCTCATTTTTGGACGACATTTTGGATATATCAACAACCCTGAAAAATGCATATGTCAGTATGACATACATTATAAAAAGCATATTTCCTCTCTTTGGGGAATGTGTTAATGCATTTGAATTTCTTTTTATAACATTCTTTATACATTTGAAATTATATCATTTCTCCTTAGACAGACATCTTGGTAACAATCCTCGAAAAACAATTAATTTATTGGCAATATGAAGCATGGGATATACAAACACATGCACAGCAAAAAATGTTCAGCTCCAGAAAGTTACTGCAGAGGAAGAAAAAAATGAAAATGCTTAACTTCATGAAATCATGCGTACAAGTGAGAAATCAACAGCGGACAAAAAAATGATACGTAAAAGCGATGAATTTTTTTAAAAAATAATGCCAACCAGTTCTATGATTTCCATCTACATATTTTTAGTCCTGAATATAAAATGATAAATAAGAGTTATAGGGGAGAAAGTAATAGATAAATTCCAGAAATTTTGTGAAAATGTTTTAAAATCAATGATCTAAGCATAATGTAAGCCTGAAAAGCGTATATTTTATACACAAAGCATAAAAGTTGTTAGGTATGATTGTACATAATATGTTAAAGACATAGCATCACACCTGAGCTCATTGATTATACATTATATACCTGAGAAAAAATTTCAAATGTTGATAATATTTAGATTTTTAACCTTTTAAAAGTAGGGTTCTTTTATTCTTCATGAAGAAATTTCAATTGATTTAATAAATCATAAAACTGAAGTAAAAGAAAGGCTGAAAATTGTTAAAGCAACTGCTATTTCAAACAGTAAATGTGTAGATTAATTTTCATCACTGCATTTCCAAAGCATTTGTTTCTAAAATATAACTAGTTTTTTACTAAACCACAATACAGAAACTAATGCAATACAGAAACACAAAACTTTGCGATGATAAAATTAGTTTATTTGAAATATATAAGTAGTGAATCTGTACATTTGCATTTCTGAAGCAAAATATTGAAATCTTGAAGCAATCATATTGCATTTTTTTCTGTTGTAGGCAAATCTCACAACTTCCTTTTGAGAAATTAAGATCCAGTTAGAAAAGAAATTGAAGCACACAAACCACTTTAAACAAAAATGACATCCAGAATTCAGTGCATTATTTTAACTTCAGAGACTTCTACTCATGTAGATGCAATAACATATTAGTAACAAAATTTTAACTGGTAACATTTTCAAAAATTCTGAACTAACAGAAAGAAAAAAAAAATGGCATTTAAATATTAGGGAAAGAGTCAATGATAAAAAAAATTCTAGATTTTGTTATAAAATAGAGAAAAAAAACATATCCAAAAATATTAGAAAAAGGTTAATTTTTAATAGGATACTGCTTATTTTTGAGAATTTCTATTAAAAGTACAAATAAAAGTGACAAAAAATAGTTAGGTTTTAAAACATAAAATATCTCTAAATTTTCAATTTAATTATATTTTATTTTAGTACATAAAACATGGGCAGGAATTGATTTTTAAATAAGATTATCTCAGTTTAATTTGAAGAAGTACCTTTAAACATCAAGGTTAAATAAGGTACTTGTGTATTATTACAACCATATTTGCTACGTTTAGCCACTGTTTCCTATAAGAATGAGTGGTTTCCGAAGTGGAAAAGTTATTCATTACTTATATGAATGTTTTACAATCACAAACTTGTTAAAATTCGCAAGAAGTGTTCCAAATTTTTTTTTAAATGAAAACTTGAATGCAATAGATTTAAGACTTGATTAATCATCTTAATTTACCTTTGACCATATACATGTGATCAAAGGTAGACATCTGTCCACAAACTAATTGCTGTTTTTAATTCCAAATATGTTCAATGCAGTTTTTGACACTGCATTTCCAAATTGCCTGCTTTACAAAACATAATTTTAAAAAATTCATTAAGGCGACAATATGCTAAAGGTGTTTAAAGACGTAAAAGAACAAAAGCCAAATGCAAAGAAAATAATAGCCATATAATTTCTCAAAACACAATAGGAAATCACATGTACGATTGCCATGAAGCAATGGCCCCACTTTATAATAGTTTGGCACACTTAATTTTGCTCCTTTCCTGCAATTAGCTGCAATGATACACAAATATCTAACAATGTAATGTTTTTATGATGATCACATATTTATAAAAAATAAATTTACCAACAACAAATTAAAAAATGATAATCTAACACTTTTCATTTATTCATTGGGAAATCATATAAAACACAATATACATTCTTGAAAAGAATTAAAAAATTTATTTTTGGAAAGTGTAAATATTGATATAGTACCTTATCGTAACGTTCTTGTAAAGCCTGTTGAGCTCCTTCGGAACCTGAACCAATAGCTTTTGCATCATATTGTACATAAGTACCAGATGGATCCATGTGAAAGCTATAAAAATGTCAAAAAAATTCCCGAAAAAAGATCAGAAATTTGCTCTAAAATGTTTTAATATTACTACTACAACTTAATATTACTACAACACCCTTCCCCCTTCTAAAAAAAATAGAACAAAATTATAACAATTCAGAACATTCTTAAGTATTAAGTGTAAAAAGTTAGCTCTTCAATAATATGGAAAAACCAGCAGCTTTTTAAAAGGGTAGTTGATCTTGTCAAAAGGAATATTAAACAAATACAAGAATTCTACATAAACTAACAATTTGAATAAAAAGTTATTACAAAAAAGGGGAGAAAATTATATTCATAATTTTGGTATAGAATGTCATAAAATAAATTCATACATTAAATTTTTTCAAGGCCTGAAAGGAAACGAAATATATTTCACACAAAAAGTTTCAAAAAATACTTTAAAATTATATTTTTAATATACAAATATGCAAGTTTATTATTTACACATGATTAATGTTATTTACATATGTTTAATATTCATTAACATTGCATACTTTAACATTCTAGGCAAACATAAGTTGTTTACATTCACACTTGAAATCCTCTAATTCAGGGGTGTTAAACTTGTATGATACTATGGGCCACATGGACTATTTTATTATAAGTTGGGGGCCGCATGTTTACAATCTTCAAAATATCAATAAATGTATAATGTATTATGCATTTATTAATGTAAAGCTCAATGTATTGTATATTATACACATGTAGTTGTTTTAATTTCATGTTATTTTTTAAACTTAATCTATACATATTTTATATTTTTAATAAAAAAAAATTTTTTTTTTTAAAAAAACTTTTTAAGAATTTTAATTTAACATTACTTTTTAGAATATATTTGACATCAATTTCTTCCGAAAGTAAGTCATCAAGATTTGATTAAAAATACTGAGCTGATGATAAATGTTGATAGGGATTAATCTTATCTTTCTGAATTCTCGCAATTTTTCATTAATGAAAATAATCGCTCGCATAAAAAAATGCTTCCAAACATAGTCATTATTCACATAACAAACGATACATTTTAGGAAAAATATCTACTGATAAATACGAGTATGTATAAAAGTCTAGAATTCCAACTTCCATAGATTTTTACTTCAACAAAGAATCACGTTGGATTTCAATTAATCTATTTGTAAGCTTTCATCAACAACTTCCATATCTATAGATAAAGTAAAAGTGCGAAATTTTAACTCACAGCTCTTAAAATTACAATTAATAATATTCCGTTTAAAAAAATTTAATTTTGTAAGCGTATTCAGTAAATTTTAATTTATGGAATTTAATCAACAGATATTGACTCAAGTAAGACAAGTCTTTTTCTATTTATTTTTGCCAAAGTAATAACACTTAATATTATCAAATATAGTTGTAACAATGTGAATTTTGCCTTAAAGCTTAAAATTAAGTTGATTAAAAGATGGCTTGTAATATCAACTGAGAAAACCAGGTCCTCTATCCATTGTCCATCTTTTAATTCAGCACATTCATAATATTTTTATTTCCAAGAAAATTATAATTTCGTCCAGAAATTTGAAGAATTATTTTAACACTTTATGATTTGAAAGCCATTGAATTTCCATATAACATGGTAGATCATTGAATTCATTCTCTATACCTTTGAGAAATGAAATTAATTTACCATGATTAAGTCAATGTTCTCGAAAATTATTTACAAATTTGGTGACTATTTTTAAAACATGTCATACATTTAAAACTTGAGAGCACAGTACCTGCTGGTGTATAATGTAATGAAAATGCTCATAATTATTATTGCCATGCTGTTTGCAGGTTTCTTTCAATCTTGCAACAACTCCTTCAGTAATATCGATCTTGTTAGGCACACAATCATGCAAAGCAAACCAACTTTTCCATTGGTAATTTACATTTCTTCAAAACAACCATATTAAAAATATCAACTCCAGATGTAGTATTTTGAATATGAATGATTTCCAAAAGTTCTTCACTTATTTTAAAATCAACATCATTATGTTGATCTCTTAAATTAACAGCTATTTCATCAACTCTGCTACCAACAATATTTTGACTTAAACTTACATTTTTAATTTGCTTTGTTTGTGCTGGACATAATACTTCTGCAGTTTTAAATAAACATTAACTAATAAATTCACTTTCATTAAATGATTTGGATCTGCTTGCGAGATTAAATGTTATAATATATATCTTCTACAGTAGCTACATAACCTTCAACAAACTTAATGAGTGTGATTTATTGTTTTTGAAGAACTGATCTCACACACACAATTCAGACAATTTTCACAAAGTTTTGCTAAGTAGTGGTCATATTTTGCTTCATAATTTGTGTCATGGTGCCTTTTAAGAATATATTCCATAGCAAATGAAATAGTTTTTAGATATCTAGCATATTTGAATCTTATTTTGAACACAAAAAATATTAGTTGCCATTTTCTTGAAAATTATGGTGTTCCTTTTGAATTGATCTTTCTTTACTCATTGTTGAAACTTGTTTCTGCTTGCAAACGATTAAGTATACACTGCCCTTTATCTTAACCGTCCTCAATATTTTTTTTAACTTTAAAAAACATTTCTGATTGTCTCTTGCTGATTGGACACTTCAAACAGTCGCACACACACGAAGAATCGATGTACCATCCATAGTTAAGAATATACATAATGCATTCCAGAATTTAATAAAAAAGTAATTTATTATATTAAAATCAAATGAAAACGTTTAATAAAATATAAAAAAATATTTTTAATCTTAAAACCATTCCTATTATCAAAAAGGATTTCTTTTAAAACAAGAACAGGTAACAGTCAAATACATTGTGTGTATATATATAAGGTCCACCTCAAACAAATTTCAAAATGAAAAAAATTTAAAAACATGATATTTATAAAACTTAAAAGGAGTCTGCAGGCTGCAACTTTCGTACTGGCGGGCCACATGCCACGTGTTTGACACCCCAGCTCTAATTGTTCATGTACAAAATTTTATCTATAAAAAAATTTAGAATAGAGCTCTAAAAATCCCTCTTTCTCCATTCTGATAAACCAACTAGTAGAAAAATTATTCTCCATAATAAAATTCTTTTACCATTAACAGTGAAATAACAGATGGTTCATACTTATAATGGACATTTTATAAAAGGTACAATTTCATTTTATGAATTCATTTAAAAGTGATAGAATACTTGAAAATGAAGCAATAAATATATATATATTTAAGATTCTAAGCACGATTTCTACATGGTTCATTATTTTATATAATGATAAAATAACATTTTACTTTTAAATACTGATGAGCATATTATATATACAACTTACAGTTGAGGATCTGACTTTTCACCAACACCAGCAAATAGAATAGCTACACCAAAAGGTCGACTCTGTGAAGGAAAAAAATTTTGATGAGACAAACATTTCCACTGATTCCAAAAAGGACAGGGGGAAAATGTCAAGATTAAATTATTACAGAGTTTTCATACAATATGACTATAGCTAGATTTCCTTCTAACAGTTAAGGCGAAAACCTAACAGTTAGACCATTTAAACAAAGGTCTTGACAAGAACCAAGTATGAGCAATAATCTTTTACCAAGCTTTTTTAGATCATATATATATATATATCAAAGATGGGGGATAACATGTGGCCTCTGTGAGTTTCTTGTGCAGCTTTCATAGCATTTGTATTAATATTTAATTATACAGATTACAACTTTTTTTAAGATCAATGGAATTAAATAAAGAATGGCATGAATGTATGTTGCAATGACTGCTCATGGGAATAGCCAATTGTACATTTTAAATGTTAGAATGCCATCTAGTGCAACATGGCAACACTACCACACATACTCCTGTAGAGGAACAATTAAGGCTTCCTCTTATGATCTCAATATATGTATATATATATATATATATGCTTCCATAAATAAAAATACCAACAGTACAGACAGTCACAAGAATATCTACAAATTTATTAAATTTATAGAAAAATAATAATCAATGATAAATGTTATAACAAGTTTTTATCTTTATGTGAATCGAAAATATTTTATATTGTAACTTTTTATGTCAAACAATAAATAAATAAGGATTTAACTAATTTTTTTTTTTAAAATATTTCTATATAGTGCACAAAATTGTTAAATCTATACAAAAATAATTTCATAAAAGTCACTTATCGGTACATCAACCTATGCGGCTTCCTTTATTACTACTTAATTTACATGAGTCTTCTAATGGTAAAAAGTTTCCCACCTCTGATTTCCTATTATATTTTAAGAGTTAATTTGCAGGTCTAAGCACTGTAACAAGAATTTTTTTAAAAAATACACACTTGTTACAAGACATTTCTCTCAAATTGATGCTAAATTAAAAACTTTCCAAAGCTAACTTTGTATTTTACTCATCCTATGACTGGTAAAAAGTTTTCTAATGTGCATACATGTGGAATCACAAAAATTTCTGGTAATGAATACAAAGATGGTTTTTTTGGTATATTAAAATCCTTCTTATTCAAAACATTTTTTTTTTTACTATTATTATTCATATTATTTTATTTATAGTTATTTATTACAACTTGTAGGAAAGGCCTCTTTTCAATAAATTATCAAGTTTCCTAACAAAAAATTGAATTTTTTCCATAATTTGAGAATGAAAGGCTTAAGAAAAAAGGAGAATTATAGTTTAAGTTATCAGCAATCAGTAGATGTAAGGTTTCACAAGTGAAAGAGGTAGTAAATAGCAATGTTTCTTTCAATCCAAAAGAATTATTCAAGCTGTGTTTTTTAACTACATAAAATAGTGCTACAATATAATGCAATACTCTACAACAAAGGGTAAAATGAAATTATTATCTAACACAACTCCCACTACTTTTAAAATGTGTTTACACAAATCATAAGAAATATTTCTTTGTCAGGAACAAATAATTTAAAATTAAGGAATTATATATATATATGTTTTCAAATTTGCACAACTCCAATTAATTAAAAAATATCCTCAATATTATATAAATCAATGAACACAACTAATAAGATACTTCGATAATCATAAAACTATGTCTTGTTAGTTTTAAAAGAATGATTATAATTATGTACATATGTATAAAGCATTACAAAAACAACTTATCACTATTTTTTTTTAATATTATTTCAGAAAAGATAAAATTTTGAACTCGCTTGCAACATAGGATGAATCAATTATCTTTTACAGATAGGCATTTTGCCAAACTTGCAAGAAAATTCATGAAATGAAAGTGCTATATATATATATATGCTATATATATATATATGGTTCAAATCATTGATATTAAACTTTTTTTTTTACAGGCCTGATTTTACATGTTTCAAGTTGTTTATGTTTGAAGCAAGGAAATGACTTCAGTAAAATGGTGCAAAACTCAAGTGGAAATCATGCTTGCATTTAGAACAATTACAAGTGTGAAATATGTGCACATTATTTAGTGAAGCATCAACAAAAGAATAGGAAGATCCAGTATAATTCCTGAAGTGTCAACAAATGCTTTTTTTTTAAAGCAGAAGAATAATGTGGGATACATACTTCCTCAGCAATGGATATTTAGTGAAATTTTCCATTAAATGACCAAGTGTTTTTTCTGTAAGTAATTTATTGATTTTTAACTATATTTTTAAAGAAAAGAATATATTAAAACATTAAAGAAAACATTGAAGGAACTAACATTATATTCTGATTCATGAAATTCATGCTGTATAACAATACTGGAACAGTTAAGATTACAACAATTTAAAGTGAGCCATAAGTACACATACATAGAGAAAAATTAAGATACTGTGGGAAAAGCAAAAAAAAAAAAATGTAACAAGGAAAATAGGAGAATAGAGCGAATTGCCTCAAAAATAAAATCTTAAACTAATAGCAAATGACTTTTACTTCTACATCATTGCCAAATGTGTATTATGACAAGATTTCATCTGGCTGATAAAGAAGCATCTCTCCATCAATTTATATGAAATAAATCACAAACTCAAGTTAAATTAGGAAAGAATTCAGAATATCTGTGAATCCATACCATGGCATTTCCATCATCATCACTGTCACCAAACTGAATAGCTAAATTTGAAACTGACTGAGCAATACTCTCAACATCCATTCGCTCATCATAAACAAACCAATGATTCTGGAAGGAGAAAAGAAAAAAAAGTAAATTTCATGATTTAAATATTAAATTACCCTTATGCGCAATAATCATACAATACAATCAGTATGGCATTAAAGTAATTTACAAATAAATATAAAAATATTACCATCTTTAAACAAATATATTAGAAATAAAATTCTCACAAATTAATAATTTAACAAAAAAAAAACTGTTATTGTTGTACAGTATTAATTTTTTTAATGATACTTATTCCTAAAGCCTACATTTAAAATTCCTAAATCAAATAATATAAAACCTAAATCCTATAACATTTAAAATTACACTAAATCTTGTACTACTAAAAAAAATCTGCACTGAAATTAAAATATTCCCAAGAGTAAAGTTTAAATAATTTTGAACGATATTTAGCTTAAAATAATTCTCCACAAACAGTTATAACAATGTGCAATACAGTATACTAAAATATCATTAACTAGTTCTGATGTTTTCTCTTTTTAGAGAAAAAGTAACAAAAAAATTAAACCTGGTGCAGACCTAATTTTTTCTTTAAGAAAAAAAATTAGGAATAGAAACCTATCCACACATCCCCTAAAGCTGAAATTAAATAATTAAAAGCTGTAAATTTTACAACATTTTTAGCATGATTTGATATTAATAAAATTATTTAATATTTTTTGCTTTTAACTAACTTGTTATTTGTTAGTAACATGCACTTATTCATAATGAGTGAAATAGAAAAGGTAAATTATTGAAAAATAACAAGTGCATTAACATATTAATTATATTTCAGGCAGTTATCTATAAAACTTTAAAGAAATAATTATATAATAAACTTAACTTAGTGGCATGACAGCCCCATGAGGGCCAAGGCCTACTGTGCCTAAGTATACACGACATTAGGCCCTGAGGGGCATGAGCAATGTTCTGGTCAGGTGGTCAGTCTGACGCGAAACCTTTAGCGTTAAGTTCCCAAGCAAGCTTGATACTCATTTTATCAACCCATTGAAGGTATGAAAGGCTGAGTCAACCTTGCCCAGCCCGGGGTTTGAACCTCAGACTTGTGGTGAGGGAGCGCGATGCACTAACCACTCAGCCACTGGGCTTTCATTTTATATAATAATTCACTAAAATATTACGTGCAAAATGTGTGAAAAAGATATATAGTCATTGTAAAAGAAATATTTAATTCATGAATTACAAGCATAGATAATTTGATTTTAATATTAGTAAATTGAAAGACTACAAAAAATAAAATTTCAATAGCAATTTGTTATACTTCGCAGCAAAATTGATAATGATACCCACAGTAAAAAATAAATAAAAATGTTTAACTAATCATGTACAATCACCATGCTAATATAAATTAAAATATTTTAAAATGTTTCAGCACATTTTATCCTTTTTTTAAATATGGACGTGAACAAAAAGATATTTTTAAAAACACACAAAGCAGTATAACATAATATAAACAGTTCTACAAAATTTGAGAAATCAAGATATTGAGTTGAAAATACAAATTAAAAATAGATGAAGTTAAACAAATATTTGAAATAAAATGAGAAAGATAAAAGTACTAATGACTTGATTAATAAGAACATATTATTAAATCTATTTTATAAGAACATTATAAAACAACAGTTCTGTATGTCATGTTTCTCTTCACATAATAAATTATTTAATTTTTGAAAGATGGAACAGTATAAAAGAATAATCACAGAACCAGTTACAGTACAAATTAAATTCAATAATATATTAATTTATTAAATGTATTAAATATAATTATTCAATCAAAATTAAGTTTTATAAAGAAAACCTTAAAAAATTGCTACAGATTCTCTAATCTGATTCTTTAAAATTGTATTAGATCATTTGCATATTGCACTTTAAACTATATTTGAGTAATTGTGTTTTCTAAGATGATAAATGACATAACATTAATACTATTGAAGCCTATTGTCAGGGAGGGCTTTAAAATTTGTTATGACCTTAAATAAGTCAATATATACTCATAACACATAAGGTAGATCTATAACAAATTAAATTTATGCTTTATTCTGATAATATTTTCAAAATGCATACTAAATGCTTGTTCAACAAATTGTTTCTCGTTTATTAAATTAAATAGATTCTTAGCAGAAAATATCAAATATGATAAGTAGCAATTATAATAAATCAGTTTGTAGTGATAAGCATTATACAACTCCTTCCCACTCAATTTTCATTTTTGACAATCGGTGCCTTTTTTTAACCTCCCCAGCACCCTAGGCAATTCAAATTGCCCCCAACACCTTCCTATTTCCAAAGCACTTTCAGTTCTTACCTTGCCAGTTTGGGTTCGAGAGGGATTTTCCCTTAACTCTTACTCTTTTTCCTTTCTTTGTTTTTGCTCTTTGGAGACTCTTTCCATTATCATCCTCCTATGGACCGCTGTATCCTGGACTGGCAACCAGCAGCCAACTTTTACTTTTAGACATCCTTATTCTTTGTTGAGTCACTGTTATTGTACTTGTACAAAACAAAGGTTTTTCTTCAAGCTTTGTACACTACAAAATCCTTAATGACATCATTGTAAGCAATTTCCATTGTAATATCATTTTGAGTGCATTGCAACATGAAACTGTTAAGCTGTTCTTTTTCCATAGTAGATCTGATTTCAGTCCTTACTCTTAAGGGCAGAAATGCTTCACTCATTATTCACTAGAACGTGAAATGTTAGCTGTAATTTTTATTTTATTTACTTTTTTCACCCCTAAATCTTTTGCACTCTAGGCATGTGCCTCAGCGGAAAAGCGGCCTTGTTGTCAATGTTGCCCAGAAAATGAATACATCATCATGTTGTCTAACTTTTAAAAAAGATATGAGATATTTGAAGACACACTCCTGGTGTGCTGCGAACTTTTAGAATAAGAAACACGTAAATATAGAATTAACATGAGCAGAGTGTTTTAAAACGTAAAATATAGTTTTATCAAATTTTTAGTTTCTCTAACACATTTTTAAGTTACTTATTTCCTGTATTCTTAAGCAAATTTTCACAGTAATTATGATCTATGAGAAGACAATGACAATATGCATATTTGAGAGATGTTAGAGGTATGTGTATTAGATTGAGAAATATAAATAGAAGATGATTTATGATGTTAGGTGTGTGCCTTTTCAGAAATGCTTCCAGTCTTTCTTGAGCTCTTTGCTTAGCTAAAATTCTTGCAAGAGGAAGTAGTCATATTGCAAGATTATGGTTGATTGTATTAATTCAAGATTTTTATGGTAATCTCAGGTTAAGTAGTAGAATTTTGAATGTTGAATCTTCATTACCATAGTAAAATGATTTTAGTATACTGAATTAAGTACTGTTTCCAGCATAGAAGCAGTACTTTAGTACAGATCATTGTGAAAAGTTTAGTATCAACTTTACAACAAATATATTTTTTACAGTTAATTTAAAATAAAATTTCAGACTTTCTGAATGACAGAACAATCCCTGCTTTTAAGAATACACTTATATTTGAGTCAAGTTTCCACTCCACTATCTTACTCACAGAATTTAATCTTTAGATGGTATGCTATAAGTTTCTCATTGACAAAGCATATTACATACAGCAAACAGAAATCAAGAAAAACATCCAAAACAACTAAAATAAAGACTCAAAGTTTAATAGTGTTAAAGATTTTTTAAACAAAGGTATTAAATAAGAGTTGAAGACAATGTACCTGGGCTTCAACTCTGGCACGATCTACAATAGTTCGAGAATCAGCCATCAATCCACTTACAGCACAACCTAAGAAAATTAAAAGGTTTCAATTTAAATTCAAAATAGACTATTAAATAAAACATTTGACTTTGGGATTAATTAAAAAATTACATTAGAGTTCTCTGCTACTTGATATTAATAGTTTTTTTAAATTATTAAAACTATTTTAATTATTTAGTTCATAGGTATTTATTTATTTGCAAACATAGTGAAGATATATTAAGAAATCCCAGAGGAGTGATGAAAAATATATTAAATGAAATTATTGTTACATCAAGTATAATAAAATGGGGCTAGAGAAAGAAATGGCAAATATAGCAGTGTAATGAAAATTTTTGGCATTATAAGAATATAAGCTGGGGGGAAATGTAGCAGAAAAGTAACAAAACTAATTTGTACAAACAATAAATGGTTGGCATCACAAAACTAGCACCATACAACAGAATTTTAAATTTATCCAACAAAACAGTATAAAAATAGATATTTTTTTACGAATCTTTACAAGATCTTTTAAAAGAAAAATTTAAGATATTTTTGTAACACAAAGTAAAATAGTATAAAAGAGATCTTTTACAGAAGTATTCATTTAAACTGCCTTAGAGCAAAGTCCAACATCATTATTTGCTGTTTAAACATATACTTATGCTCATACAAAATCTATAATTTGAACAATGATAGACTGATCAGGCAGTTTGCTTTAGAGAAGCAAGACTCTGTTGTCCTCAATTCAGCCAAATTTGCTAATAAAGTCAATGACTGAAATAAAGAATATGTAATTCAACATGAGAATGAATCAGATTAAATTTATTTAGAAAGTAAATTTCTCCTATAAGATATCTTCTGATTATTAAAATATAATGAGTAGAACTGAAATATAAAAAAATTATAGTAATTTAAAACAGTAATGTCAATGACCTTTTTGCAAATGTAGTAATTTCAGATATTCTTATAGGTACAGTGCATTATACATATGTATATAGTTTGGATTGGTTTGAAAGATAGTGGCATCATCTGTGATAATTTTTTAATGGAGTGAAATAGATATATAATTGAATAAACAATTTTATATTTTAGAGATGTAATGCATTTTCTAATTCATAATATTTAAATATAAACCAATAGAGTAATGATCAACAAGCTGTAACAAAAACAAAAACTAGTAAATCAGCATTGCAACTTGCTACTAGAAAATATAATAGATATCTATTCTTAAAAAAAATAGCCTATAACTTGATTATTATTTTTTTTTCACAAGAAAATGAATACAAAAGATATTTTGATATAAATTAAAGTTAAAAGACTTGCAATCAAAAGTAGTCATCATTTAGGCATAATTATCAAAAATGAAATAAAAGTAGATGTTTATTATTTTATTTGTAAGTAATAAAAATATTTTAATATCAATTTCATTTACAATTCTTATTAGCATTCACAATAATCTTAAAGAATCTAGCTAAACAATCAACACAATAACAATAAAAATGTAAACAAAAATTTAATGTTCACCTATATGTTTATCAATTTCAACAATTTTTTCAATAGTTACTGGTTTCATCAATGGAGAAGTAACACGTTTTTCTACGGCAAGAACAACACCTTCACTTGTTTGGATTCCAATGGCTGTTGAACCCAACTGATGAAAGAACATAAAATAATTAGCGAACGAATCATACAGAAAAATGTTTACTTGATAAGTTATTTTTTATTTTCTTGAACTAGTGAATAAACAGTAAAAATTTGCAATATAACTTAAACTAATAAAAATTATAACTTTTTACATGAATCATTATACTCTTGTTGTAGTTGATGATATAAACATATTCAGAGTCTGTTGGATATACTTATGAGTTATAGGCCCCAATGGTTGATGAAAGTTTTTCCAAAATGTCACAAACATGAGAATTGTCAATATTATCCAATGAGATAAATTCACTCCATACACAGTAATGATGTATGTTTCTACGTGTTGTCATGTTTGGCCCCATGGTCCCTTAAGCCAACAAGTACTTTCTGTTGCCTTTTTCCCCCTCCAGAATATGTTCAGTCTCATTTCTATAATTATTGAGATAATTTTATAAAATGTCTTAAAATTATCTGAGTTACCATGACATCTCCTTAATCATTTTATAAATAATACCCTTTGTTGATTTGACATGATTTAGGGATCTCATACAAGCCTTTTATCTGACAATCGCTATGCAGCTTACACATAAGTATTAAAAATAAATTATACAGGAGAATCCTCACATATACTCACCTAGATTTCAGTTCACTACTGAACTGAAATCTAGGTACTGGTAGCTTAAGCACAGTGAATCTGTGAAAATAGAGAATACGGTACATATAGAAAAATATAAGTAATGATTTTAAAATTTTACATTGAAATAAAGTTAAACACACACTAGTTTTAAACTAAACAATATTTTTTTAAATGTTAATAAATTTCATTTTATTTATTAATAAATTAGTAATCCTCTAGTTTTACAGTAAGTTGAAAACTTTTCAAAAATGTACAGTTATGCATGATGGCGTGTCTTTACCTTAATGTACAGATTTGGTTTAGCATATTCTCCAGCATGCCCTTTATACAATGCTACAAACATGTGAAGACCAAATGGTTTCAGCACATTTTTGATATAGTAGCAGTTATTATTGGCAAAAACCATTGTGGATTTTATTGTACCTCTAAATTGTATAGAGCTGCTCCTTGTAGATTGACAGCAATTGTGCCTAAGCCTGGTATAAGATAAAAAAAAATCTCTGTGCAATGTTTTGTTTAAATTTTAAATTACAAAATCACCCCAAATGTCATTTAAACCTGAAAAAAAAAACATTTTTTATAATATTACCTTTATAGCTTCAATAGCATATTCAACTTGAAACAAACGACCCTCAGGTGAGAAGGTATTCACTCCTCTATCATATTCAGACCTTGTCATAAACATTCTGAAAAAACAAATTGAAAATCTGGTTACTTAAAGAAAAATATAAATAATTTATGATAATTTTTAATATAAAACATCCCATTTGGATGATACAGTTATAGCATTTATTACTCATAGGGACCCTGTAGCTAAATGTGACATCACATATAAAACATGCTAAATCTGGTTTAAACCAGTTGCTAATATTAAAAATAGATTAACTGTTTTTAAATGTCATGGCTTATGCCAGATGCTGATACTATAAATGAGAAATGCACATTTCTCAACATCAAACAGAACTCAAAACATCGACAAAGTTACTCCATTTTCTTTGTCATGCTGGTAAAGTAGATTTGGTATCATTCACAACAACGATGAAAATCTTCTAATTATTACTGAATGATGCACTGCAATAAGCATTTCTGAACAGCAGGAAATTTTACCATGACAGCTAGACCAAACAGTCACATCATGTGGATACATATAGGCAAAAAAAAAAAAGGGTTAAGTGTTATTAGTTGTCAGTATATTGATGTCATCATGTGATAAATTGGTTCTAGCTTTCTGTTTACAGGAACCTTATGTTTTATTTACTTCTGGGCTGATAAGACTTCTATGCCCTGGTGCCAACAGTAGATGTATTTTAAAGTAAAAACAATTATAAATTATAAATTAATGTCCCAAATATTCATGTCAAATATAACTTGAAAAAGCAGTTGGCAATTCATAGCCCTATAACTGATAATGTCCCATAAGCTTTAGATATCAAATACTACTTGCAACATTTTAATTATGGTAAACAATTAATTAAGACTGCTATACCTTTATGAAAATGTACTAAAAATATAATAAGGGATTTGGTGAAGGAACAACTAATGCCATACATGTTTGTCACTTATTTACACAGTTTTGTTCAGAGAAATTGATGCCACGAAACAAATTCTGTGCTCAAAACCCAAAAATTCAAATGAATTAAACCGTAGTAGATTCACAACAAACTGTGGAAGAAATCACTTAAATACTGAACATACAATTTTGAATTATTTCACCACATTTGGGTAAATTTTTTTTAAAAAAGTGCAACAAATACACTGGCAAAAACAATTAAAGGGAGGGACAGTTTTTTTCCCAAAAAAGAACAAATTAGGTAATACTTACACACAAATAGGGTATCAAATGATAGCTAAGCTCTTCACAGACACCTCTGCCATGTAGTGGGTTATGAAATTGTAAGGCCGTGGCATTGCGCAAAGGCACCACACTTGCTCACTGATGCTTGTAACGTAAGGAAATTTAGAAACATCATAGCTTAGCTCAATCCTTGTTAGTTTTTTTTTTTTAATTTCTTTGCTTACCCATCATTAATGTGACCAATTCATGGTCTAGACGATGCCACAAGAGGGTGGATAGTTGGAAGACTCGAGGCATGCCAATCACAGGCTATCTGCTCTAGGAACTTACAGGTTTTGAGAAATATGGCGTCCACTCTGTGGAAACAATTAACAGAGAGAACAGTGGTCTGCCGACCTGGTCAAGTTAGCAAAAGGTCAACAATGTCTGCTCAAGAGTTTTGAGAGTTCTAGCAAAAAGTGATAGGTCTGCAAGAGTGACACAACTGTCTTGCCACCTATATAATGCAACATCCATTCATGGATCCTTTTCCATTTCAAGGTTCCATTACATCCATTTCACAGATAACAGTCACCCAGAGACTTAATCCAGGTGGCCTGTACGCCAGGCACCCTGTAGTCTGCATCTCTTTGACTATGAACCACAAAAAGGATTGTCTAGCATGTCAAGATCACTTGTCTTTGACAGGGGATGATTGGAGGCAGGCTCCCTTCAGTCACGAGTCCAGAATTCAGTCTGGACAGACTTGAGAAATTTTCTCATTTGGAGAAAACCAGGGAGTTGATATTAGCTCTCTAACAGTGTCGAAAAGGACCACTATGATCAAGGTAGTCTGGGCAGGTATCATGGCAGATGGGCATACCAACCTTCATGTGTTTCACAGAGATACTCTAACAGGTCAGCACTACTTGGACAAGATTCATGCACCCTATCTAAGAGTTTTCTACAGAGCATATGGACCAAATTTCATTTTTATGGATAACACACACCCATACAAGGTTCAGTTGGAGGGCGAGTACCTCCAATCAGAGAATATTCAATGATTGGAATGGTCTGTGATGTCCTGACAATCCTATTGAGCACATATGAGACGTCCTTAAACGCTTAAATGCAGCTCAAAGATCAGCTCCATTGACCATCAATGAGCTTGAGTGCCTTGCAACAACAGTGGGTGCAGTTGCCACAGGAGTTGATAAGGACCATAGTAAGCAGTATAAAACACTGATGCGGGAGCGTAGCTGTTAGAGGCGATCATACTCCTTATTAGACATGTTTTTCTCTAACTGACAAGGCGTTGGTCAGCTGCTTTGTAGGACAAATGACCAGTTTCCTTATTTCGGTGTAGGTTATGCCAATTTTTGTTTTCCCATATTTAGGTCTTATATCAGTTGATATTTTGGTCATTTGGTTTTATTTGCTCTGTTAGTTCTTTTTTTTTATTGCAAAAAAAAATCATTAGTCCCTTTAATTGCTTTCACGAGAGTAGATGCCTCACAAATTCACTGATGAAAATAAAACTTAGGATTTAGGGATCTGCTCATCTTTTTTGAAAAAGTAGCAAAAAAAAAAAGTTTTCTGTTATGAATTTAAAAATTGGATGAAAAATGCATATCATATGATAATCACATACATTTATTATACCATTTGAAAATGAAAGATACTCCAAAGATTCCAAAAATATATAAAGGTCTTAAATTGGTACTGATTTCTTCTGTTAGTGAATTGACAAAATCCTACTGCATCAGGATAACATTTAATTACCAATTATTAAGTAAATCAACATGAGTAATAAAACTATGTCCTATAATCTACTGAAATTTCATCACATAATGACTTTTTTCTACAAAATGCTTTATAAATGGTACATTAATTTATCAAGCACTTAAGTATATCATTTCCACAAACAATGTAAAGCCTTTAGTTTCCAAGAATTGTTCTATTATTTTTTAAAGCATTATTACAATATGACTTAGATATTGAATTGCTAATGAGCTAATTGCTAATCTAATAAAATTTCATTTTACTGTTCAACCTCTATAGCGAATGTACATTTTTACTGTACTGCCCATAAATGTATCAATCTTATAGCATTTTTCATACAAACTGCATTTATGCAGAAAACAAAAGTAATTCATTTTATTTTATAACTTGTAAATATAAGTCTCATTTCCAAAATATGCATAGTTAATGCTTTGTCAATTAACAAAAGTTACTTTGCCAGAGCTGTCTTCAGAATTAATTTGTACAAAGGTTGATAGAACAGTATTAAGTTCGTTAGAGCACATTAACCTTTAGTTTGGTACAAATCAAATGTTCCTTGAATTTGTACATAAGTATCACAATAGCAGGCTTTATAGTGCACGAAAAATATGGAGAAACAAGTGTAAAATACTGACTTTTATAAAGAAAAGTAATATAAGTCTCTTCCTAGGCAGTCAAAATAATTAACAAATTTAGACAATTTTGGACATATTTTGGTTCAAGTGTAGTATAGGGGGGGGGTCACTTCGGATTTGGTGATTTTTATCTTCAAGTTATGGTGAGATATCGAATTCATTCTAAAATAAATAATTCCGAAAAAAGTACCTTGGCGACCAATTTTAGTCGTCAAAAAAAAAGGACTGCGCCAAGTGGCCCCCCTATACTACACTTGAACCCATATTTTTATACTGTAGCTGTTCCTTATTTGACACAAAGTGCCTTTATGAAAATAAATACTTTTTAGAAATCCATTTATTTTTAACAGAGCACAATCTTATTTGAACAATATTTTGAGATCAAAAATTAAATCAGTTGATCTTTACTCTGATAATCACTCATCAAAATCAACTGCAAAGCTACTCTGTAGCAAAAAAAAACATGTTACACTTCAGAACACAATATGGCATTGATTTGATTTTTAATTAACATCGCACTTTGCAACTTCGTGGCTACTTTTCTTTACATATAACAAATTTTTCAATTAATTTTAAAAATATATATAACGAACGATCCATAGCATATTTAACTGCTAAATTATTTAAATGGTGGTTAAAAAATATCAAAATATTACATGCGAATACGTTTTATTAATATTTGATATCGCATTACATAAAATTATTTAAATTGTATTAAATAAAAATTGCAACCAAAAGAAAAGTACAAAAATAACGAAATCAACCAGAATTCATCACAAAACCGAAATCTTTCAGCAGGAAATATATAAATGAAACTAGATTTTTATTCGAATGCATCATCTTAACTTATCAGATTTGAAATTGCTATTTTAAGTAATTTATACATTTAAATTCAATACACTATGAAGAGAAGCCTAGGTATGTATACTTACATGAAATAATAATGTTTTAAGCCACGAAATGCTCAGAAATAGTTCCAAAAATTCAAATCACACAAGGAAAACCAATAAATAAACACTAAACAGAGAGAAATGACACACCGAAATTAACGGTTAGATTTTGCAGTCAGTTAATACCGGTTTCAAATGATTGCCAGATTTTAAACATTTTTCGATAAAATTTTGGTTTTGATGATAGCACAAAAAGTTCGGTTCGAGTTAAAACGACATTATTCATGAAATTCTACAAAAGATGTAAATATTTTTCAAACAGTAAACAGATATAGATAAAGAAGAATTATTTGATCAAATTATTTTAATTTTTATGACAGTTCAGTGCTGATGAAAACGAAAAAAAAGGATACCACATAAGAAATCCAAAATCGTCATTCTGATTGCTTACAAAAATTTGCCTATATGTTTTATCTAACACAGAATATCGAAAATTACTGTTAAACTTAAAATAATTTCTTTGTGAATGTCTACGGTTTTACAGGGATTCTCTTATTCAGATGTCTCTGAGGGTATTGTGCAGTGGGCCTAATAAATAAAAAATTCTATAAATAAATAAAATCTTTTTTAAAAAAATGAAACAAATATATTTATTCATATTTCGATAGTAGGTTTTTGATCAAATGTTTCAATGGTCAAAACGCAGTGAAATTAAAAAAAATAATAGTGGTAAACATTATCGATTATACAAAAGTGGGTATAACTTAAGGTAGAAAATCGAAAATAAAAATTATATGTATTAAGGAGACTGAATCATGTGTAACTTTACTGCTTTATGTGATACTAATTTTCTAACTCGGTCTCTCTCACTCTCTAGCGCGCGCGCAAAGCCCAAAGTGGACTAGGAAAAATGGACACAAACTCAGGGCCGGCGTGTCGCAGGTTCGAGTCATGAGGACACCAAAGACCAGCATTTTAGAGGGGTTAATGCACGTTTTATGATCAATATTAAGATGCAATGTTTTGGTACCATTTACTTTTAGAAAAATGAATCTCATTTTTACATCAATACTTTAAATCTTGTAAAGTCTTTATTACTGTCTTAATCTACTTTCTTTTTACTTCACGACACAGAACGTCGTACTAAAAGAACAAAATTATATCTTTCTAAATACAGCAAAACCCAAGAACCTATCTTTTCTTGGTACCAATTTCAGTTCAGTGTCAAAACAAAGTAACTCCCTTCTTCTCCATCCATTCCATTGCAAAGCCAACGCCCTTCTCCATATAATCAACTACTTGTTCTCACCTAAGGAATTCAATTTCCTTGGCGCGGCCCGGCGGAGGGGGAGCAGTTCAATGCTTCGCGCTTCCAAAACAAGGGACGTTTTCTTCCCTGACCGTACTCTCCAGGTTAAAAAACCTTCCTCCCTCACCACCCCACCACCACACACACAGGTGTGGGAATGTCGCTAACTCCTGAGGAATCTACCACCAAACAGTAGTCAGACCCTACATATATATTCATAGATATTGAATTTAATTTGTTGAAATTTCAACTTTAAGGCTGCACAGTACTCTGCATGTTTTAAAAATACCCCAATAATTTTTCCCTGGTTTTTTGTATTTGTTTGCGCTGCATACCATAGGGAGGCTTACCACCAAATTTCAGATCTGACAACAAATTAGTTTTTAAGATATTTGAAGCTTTCTGAGCTTAGGTTTTGGTTTCGGTTTCATTTTAAAGTATTTTTCCCTTCTTAAATTGAATTAATTAAAAATATTTTTGGGCATAATAAACTCTTTCAAAATGAAATGGTTATTGATTTAACTTTTATTACTAAAATCATTTCTGCTTGATTAAGGTTTGAGTCTTTTGACTTGTTATAGTTACTTAATTAAGATTGATTTCAAAGCCAATATTTGTTTTTACAAGTAATTTATATAACTCAGAAGCTTTATCATTAATTTTTTTCGTGTTGAGATAATGACATGGCCAAAATATTCTCAGGATACTATGAGAAACAATATTTGGAGAAGAGATGGAATACTACTAAAAATAATATATAAAAAAATTCACCTTCAGCTCATCCTGCAATTAGACTTCCGAATACAAACATTCTGAATTCAAATATTGCACATAAAACTGAATATTTCTCTGATGTACCAAACTACATTAAAGTAAACAAATTATAACACTATATTTTAATATTTTAAAGCTGCACAGCAAAAACTCAAACCTGCTAAAATTCCCCAATTTAAAACTAAAAAAATTAAATTTTATCTACAAACCTGATGATTTTTAGCTTAAGTTAGTATCCTTATTATTTTGTACATAAAAGATTTGTGATTCAAAGCTTTGTGAAAATATTCTGTTAAGATTTGGCTGAATAACCTGTCTTTGTAACAAATGCTATCAATATTGTGCAAAAATATATTTTGAATTACAAAAAATACTTTTAGTCATATTTAATTAAAGTAGTGTTTTAATATCAAAATATATTAAAAGTAGGAAAATAACATACTAAAAATTAGAGCTTTACAGACATTATTAGATTTTCATTTATGACTTAACAAATTTTAAATGTGTTTTCTCAGACTTGTAATTTTGAAGACATAAGTGTTTTATAATCCCTAAGGCTTTTTTTTATGTCCAAGATAAAGTCTTGAATTTTTTTTATATACTCCCAAACATATGTTCTACAAATGGATTTAGGTCTGAGATCCCTAGTTATTTTTTTAAATGCTTAAGTTAATATTTTTAAAAACTTTGTGCTTTTTCCAGGTTTAACTAGAAAAATAATTATTAAAAATCAAGAAGGGAACAGATTTTTAAATCCATACTAACTTATGTTTGCAATAATCTAAAAAACATAAATCACTTAATCAAACATAAATGACCACAAAATTTTAAAAATTAAATATATTATAAAAGTTTTAAAGAAACTTCAGAAATTTTTAATCTTTTAAAATTGTAAAATAATGGCTGGTCAAATTGACTTTTTACTTTCAGAATCAACTTAATAATATAATTTGAATATAAAACATATTTTATTTTTACTCTTGCTGTCTCCTAATTTTTTTTTAAAAAAAGGGTACTGTGTAGTCTTAAAAGGCAATCATTAATGTGTGCGTGTAATATTTTGAATAAATACGAAAATAATATTTTGGACTCTCAGTAATAATTGTGTAGCTGGGCATAGTGATAAAAAGAAGATATTTGAAAAGGAAGCAAGTTTTTCAAAGCTCTCTCGTGTGAGGCTTTTTGCATGTCACATCAATGGGCTCAATTCATGTGACGTCATAGTCACATGATATTGATAACCACGTGTTTTAGCCAATCAGTTCAAAATCTCATGTGACATCGTAGTCACACGATAAAACACACGCAATCATATATTTCCAACTAATCAGTTCATGCGCTTCGTTGTTGCCAACTTTTGATCTTTTCAAAAACTTTCTCTTAAAAAGTACAAATTTGTCAACAGCAATAATGCGCATAGATAGACAAAAGACCTTTTGTTTAAAAGTACATGTATAAAATAAGATTTTTTTAATTTTAAAATCTTTTGAAGAAATTTATTTTTTATAAAATTAAATTTATTTTTGCCCAATTATAAAATTTGAAATTTTGCCCAAGTTTTACAAATAGAACAACGAGTACAATTAATTTGATGTCAGTTTTGAATTCAGAGAAGAGCACGTGTTTGTCTTTTTCATGTGACCACCCTTATCAATCTTTCTCAGGAGATTTTTTATGTTTTTTGTTGAATAAAAATCCATTGCCAACATAACTTACAGAATAAAATAATTTCTTCCATGTTAGTATCATTATAACAAGACATATTTAACGCTCCATATACCAATATACGTAAAGAATAATAAATAATTTGTAGTTGTATGCAAAAAATTTCGTATTGAACAATTTATATTTATAGGATTGATTTTATGTTATAAATATAAATGAGATTTCGCTAAATATATTCAAGTTTATTAAAGAAACATTATTCTCCTATTTCTGATAAGTGTGTTTTGAAACCAAGAAATTACTTGGTTAGTCATCTGAAGCTTATTAACTATCATTAGATACTTTGATATTATTTTATACAGAAAGATAATTTTGTATTATTAGATGATATTGTGCATCCAAACGGATATTTTTAAAAACAAAACGCTATTAAAAGCTGGATTTTTATTGCAGCCTTCGTATTAGCACCAAATACGTTATTAATAAAACTGTGTATTGTTGCAGAAAAAAAATATTTTTATTTTAGAAAAACGTTCTGATAAGAAATTTTTTTCTCTCAATTTTATCAGATAAAATTTCCTTCAATTTTTTTAATTCCTCCGTAAGATTTTGTAAAGTCTTAAATACTTTTCACATAAGACATTAAAATTTCCTCTTTAATTTCCTTTCTTAGTAATTGAAAGCTTGTTTGTATGATGTATTTATCGGGTTTTTTCTTTCACCTATTATGATATTTACATTTATCTGAATCCATATTTTTGCGATTTTTTTCAAATCAACCTTCCTCTGATGCTGCATACAGTGAAATACGTTTAACGCGAAAACGCTTAAGGTATCCGACTACGTTCGGAACCGTGATTTTGCAAAAGCATATAAATGGATAATATTTATGATATTTAGTGTCACTTAGATTAGAAAATGTATATAAAATTGTTTTAAGAATATTATTACAATAAAAAATTATTTAAGTACACTATTTTGACAAAAAATGAACATAGAATGACCCATTTTCAAAATATTCTCCTTTTGTGAAAAATGCTTCTATTATAATAATATTTTGCCTGTATATAGCTCAGACCTCTGTACAGAGGTTCAACTGGAATTTTTAAAATATATAACTTAGAAGTGGGTTTATCCATGTTTTACGACAACAGAGGGGAGACATTTTAAGAAAAAAACGCTGATAATTATTTCAATGGGTTGTAACTCTGAAAATAATGCGAATTTTTCAACAAAAAAAAATAGTTCAGACTCTCTGAAAAAGTCTTTACTTTATATAAGCAAAATATTATTATTTTATTAGCATTTTTTTTAAAAGGAGAACATTTTGAAAAAAGTCTATTCTAAGTTATTTTTTTGCCAAAAAATATTGTATTTCAATAATTTTATTTGGTCAAAATGTCCTTAAAATAATTTTATACATATATTATAATCTAAGTGACACTAAATATCCCGAAAACTATCCATTTATGCGCTTTCTTAAAATCATGGTTCCGAACGTAGGGCGTAGGTAACCTTAAGGTTTCCGACTACGTGCGACAACTTTTTTTAAAAAAAAAATGGAGGTATGGAGATTTTTTGGGGGGGTTTTACATTTTTTTAGTGTATTTTAAGAAAAATATGTTAAAATTAAGAAGAGAAAAAGAAATTATTATTACTAAAATGGGGAAATATGGGTAAAAAGTTACAAAAAATAACATAAACGGGGCCCATTCTGTACCAAAAGTTTATGAACAAATTTTAACTTTTTCAATTCTAATGTGTTGCTATGGTATTCATTTTTGAAAAAACTTTTAAGATAAGAGATATTTTAATTTTTTCAAAAACTAGAGCCCTTTATCTTAATTATTATATGAAATTGCTTAAAAAAACAGTGATTATATTCACATAAGGGACTGTAAATTTTGTAATAAAACAGTGATTGATAAATTGAGGGGTAAAACATTTCTACAAGATACACACAAGATACATACACAAGATATTTCAGCTAATTATTTTCAAAACTTTTTGAGAAATCGCTGTCCTCGTTTGATCATTTTCGAAAAAACACATTTCGAGTAAAAAACGCATTTTTAAGTATGACATCTTGCTTAAAAATAATGTCATCTGCTTTTACTAAAACAGTTATAATTTTTGTTCTAGTGAATGGAAAATAATGAACTTGGTATTTTTATAAATCTAATAAGATGGCCAATAAAATAAAATCATTAAAAAAATTGTCAATTTTGACAAAATTCACAATTTGAGGGTAGTTGGATACCTTAAGACGAAATATCGGTTCACAAGAAATAATACAACGGTCCCGAAAAACTCCTTTGTATATTCATGCATTTGTTCTCTTAACACGAAACGAAAATCGCTAAACGCGAAAAGATTTCCCTTCTGGAAATGAACAATGAACGCCAGCCAGATTGGACTCTCTCTCTCTGTCCTATTGTATCATTAGAAGAATTCGTTGCTGTAGATCAGTGATTCCCAAAGTGGATCCTACGAGCCCCCAGAGGCCCCCGATGTTATTCAGGGTATCCGTAGAAAATTAAAATTAATTTGGGAATCCCTGAACAATGTCAGGGGGTTCACGCAAAGTTTAATATAAAATTAAAAAATTTTTGATCCATTCTTATATATTTTTATGGAAATTTAAATAAATAACAATGTTTCACTTGAATATTCCCGACTGGATGTAGAATCCGTTTGCGCGTGGGCTAACTCAGATCCAAACACAGATAAATCCATACTAATACATCCTATTGAACTATCCACAAATGAGGGACTTAACCAATGTTTGAGCAAAGATACCACACATTCTGGTAACAAGAACAGATCCCAATTTTATATCCTACATTATGGGTTAGTTTACAGAAGTTTTTGACTACTTTTCCGTCTTCCAATTTGGTAGAATGGGGATTCAATGCCGTAAAAACCTTATCACAAACAAAAAAAAAAGAAACCAACTTAAAAGTAATGTTCGTGGGGATTTGCGGTTGCTACTCACAAACACATTGAGACGTACATAAATATAATCGTAACATCTCATCAAATTCCTCCAAGTCATTAATTATTTTTATTTTATTTTAAACAAAATTTATAACTTCAATACATAACTCTTCAACAAAATTTTTAAAATTTGCAATTTTTATATTATGCATTCATGTAGCTTTTTCACTTGGGGGGCCCTTGAAAAAGTTTTGACTTTAAAAAGGGGTCCATGATCAAGTTTTGACTATAAAAAATGGTCCGTGGACAAGTTTTGACTATAAAAAGGGGTCCGTGGACAAGTTTTGATTATAAAAAGGAGTCCATGGTTTAAAAAAAGTTTTGGAACCGCTGCTGTAGATAATGGTAATGCGTGTACAGCCCCCAATTATGGCAGACAAAGACATGTTGGAGTTTGTTCAAAGCTCAAAAAATATCCCTGATTTAGATTCTGACGACGAAAATGAAATGAATAATGCAGCTCATGTTCCCACATCATCCGAAATGAGGAACGTCACGAAAAGTATGTGCAGTTATCTAGACGCACATTCCAATGATGAAATGAATGACAAAATAGGTGACATCGGATAATTTGCTAACAATTTGATCTCAAGAAAAAATAATGCAAAGAAAAATATATCAGATTATTTTCCAAAAATTCAAACAATGTTTCTTTTTTCAAAGAACTTGAAAATTTTGTATTAAATTTCATTAAGGTCTTGTGAATGTTTTTGTTTCATTGATTTTAATTAAAAGCACGCATACATACATATCCATGTAAATAAAATATTCTCTAACAAACTTAATTTTGATAAAATATGGGGTTTTTTATTGCAATATTGTTTAACACGAAAAAATATTTCGGTCCCCATCAATTTCGTATTAAACGATTATCACTGTTCTTCTAGGGCAGTGATCCCCAAATTGTCGACCAAGAGCTACTCGTAGCTCAGGTTTACACTCCCGTTGACCTTTCATAGAGATTGATGCTGAAGGATTCTCTACTTTTGATTTTCAAGAAGACAATGTTGCAATGGATTTGGTACTTATTAATTTTCAAAATGATTTGTTTGTAAAATCTCTCGTTTTTCCCAGCTCTCAAAGTATTTGACCTCTTGTTCCAAAAGTAAAATTTTGTTTGTAAAGTTCAATTTTAGTCCAGATTTGTCTCAAAAGTAAGACAATCTACATATCTGCGTGAGATTTCTTTCTCCGGTTTGAAATACATTAAAATTAAGTACAGAAACAGACTCTCTGATGAACACTTGTATTCAAATGGGAGCCACTACATACTCTCTCAATCTTAAAAAACTCGTTGGTGACAAAAAAAAAAGAGAGTTCCATTCTTCTCTTTAAAACTAATAAGACTAATAAAAAAATCTCTGTTATTAGACTAGTTATTTATGACTAACTACTCCTCAATTTCTTTTTCAATTTCTACTATTAGTTCACACTCTCCCTACATATATATTTGCTTATATATCTTGCTCAAATTTCCAATCGTTAATAAAATACTTCTTATTCATCCACTCCAGTTCAAATACATTTTTTTAAGCTTGTAGTGGATGGCACTTGATGTCCATACTGTTTTCTCAAAGATTAATTCATTAAATCTCTTCAATTAATGAACAAACAGTAACAAACAAAAATAATAGTCCAACACAATATATAAAAAGGAAAACTTCTAATCCAAAAGTCTCTGGGTTCGAGTCCCACCTGCGATGGCCTAATTTCTGAGAAAGTGATTTCTTTTTACTATACTATTTTATTGGAAGAATTAAATTTAATTAATGAATAAATAACAACAAACAAAAATAATAGTCCCACACCCTGTGACGTCTCTCGCGTTCTTCTTCTAACATAACTCCTAAGTTCTTTGACGGCCACGATTAATGGCAAAACCTTTCCAACCCAATACCAAGAAGAGAAACGGATCGAATATGCAAATGAGATATACTTTAAAAGGATAGAAAGTTTGGTGAGATATGACGGCAAGCCTAGAGATAACTTAGTGCGGAATTGTTAGGAATAAAGGTTAGACGTCCTACAGCTCTGGAAAAAGGGTACGCTCATCACTATTAATAATAAGAAGGATTAAGAAAGCTTGTGTAATCTCTCCTACAGTTAACATAATAGGAATTACTTCAACCTAGGAAGGAAGGTGACTCTATAAAAGGTAATATTTTGTATAGGAAGTTAGATTAGACAGTTAATTAAATATAATTAAGATAAGTGTTCTAGTTGTGCGATCTGACTTGAATATATAGTTTAATTGGTGGTTAACTCTCACTTTAAGAAGGTTGTTATTTAGAATTTAGTAATTTAAGTTATTCTTAATAAAAGTTGTGTTAAGAATTACATAATGTCTCATCATTTAGATAATCCCACACCTCTAGCTTACGCGAATCACCCCAGACATAGTCATCACAGGATGGCTATGTCTCAACCCTATATAGAAAGGAAAATGGAAAATCGCTTTCTATTTTGCCACCTAATAGTATGATTCTGTCATATGTATATAATATTTATATTCATTGTAATTATTGAATAAAAAGTAACTAAAACAAAAATTTTCTTTGTTGACCTAAGTAGGAATTTACTTAAATTTTTTTTTATATTACTTGGTGTTATTTACTATTAAATTAAAATTGATTTCATATTTACCAGAAATATAAGTTTATAGGCAAAAAACACATGCAAGAATTTTGTTTAAAAATTTGTTAGTTCACAGCAGGATTTTGAAAAACGGTACGGCAGCACAGAAGCTTCTAAAGTTTGACGACGACTGTTCTAGAGTGTTTTCAAAGAGGTATATATAAATCACTATTTTGTATACTTCCTAAAATTCTTCACAAATGAAACAGTAAGAAGATGCACAGATCAGAAAACCATAGCATATATCTACAAACAACAACAAGAGAACTATTGAATTATTATTTTTCACACATTTTATGTTATGTATCAGTTACAGAAAGAGTTATCGGCTCGAAATTAACAGCAAACGATTAATTTAAACAAATATATTAAAATTATAACTACCAAAAAATTTACGAGGAAATATAAAATGGAAAAATAAAAGATATTTTAATAGCTAATTTATTCCGTAAAGTTATTTGATGTCGAATTCATGCATTACCAAAAACAATATATTACGTTCCCGAGTCGTGATTTTGAAAAATGCGGACAAATGTACATGCAATAATTTTCAGACAATTAGTGTCAGTTGATTTAGAACGTACACATAAAATTGTTTGAAGAATATTATCAGAAAATATGAAGAAAAAAAAAATGACAAAACATTTTCCTTTTACGGAAAATGCTTTTGTAATATTAATACAGTAATACCTCGACTCACGCGAATTCGGAGTTACGAGATTTTAAAATCTCGTCAATTAGTTAAATATTTCTTTTATTTTTCAATTCCTACTATTAGCTCACTCTCTCTATATATTTATTTATCTTGTTCAAATTTTCAATCGTTAATAAAATACTTTCCATTCATCCAATCAAGTTTAAATAAGTTTTTTTAAACTTTAGTGGATGACACTTGATGTTAATACAGTTTTTTCAAATATGAATTAACTAATTAAACTTAATTTAATTAATTACTGGTTTTTGAAGCCAACGTAGAATCGTCTCTATTGTAGTAACAATATAACTGCTAAAACAAAGACAAAAGTTAGCGTCGAAAACCTGTTTTTCAGCCAAACTAGCCAAACCGGTTTTGCATTGTTATATATATATATCTTATTCAAATTTTCAATCGTTAATAAAATACTTTCTATTCATCCATTCAAAGTAGAAATTGACTTAATTTTTTTTATATATATTACTTGTTTTAGACCCAGTTTAATCAAAAGATCGAATGACGTTTAGGAATTTGACTGAAGGCCTCAGTTTAATTGTAAAAGGGTTACACACACTCACTCACACACAAATTTCAGAAAATATGTACTCCAACGAAGGGAGTACTTTTTTAAGAAAAACAAGGAATAAAAAATTTATTAGCATGCTACGAGAAAATTTTGTGGTTAGAAAAAAAATCTTTGAGCCGGCAGACTACTTGTTAGATTTTATGAAACACTTCTACATCAACATAACTTTGGTTTGTGATTTTGTATTTGTGTTAACTAAGATATTTTATTAAACATTTTTTTCTGAATTATTTTTTTCTTCCGTCTCCGACCCTAACTAAAAATAATTTATTTGTATTTACATGAGAAATTACACTCCGATTTACGTGGTTCTCATTCAGCCCCACCTAGCGCATAAGTTCGGAGTATTACTGTATATATATATTTGCCCACAAAAAGCTAGGACTTCTCTACCGAGTTCGAACTAAAAGTTTTGGAAAAGTTCACCTTATTTTCAGAATTGTGATTGATTGGAATAATAACGGGTGTTTTTTTTTTTTTTTTTTTGTTAAAATTTCGCTACTCTGATGTATTAAAATATGAATAAATCCTCTTTTAAATTATATATGTAGCAGGATAATGATGGAGTTAGGAATTTCATCAAATCCCTAAGGGAGATGATCAATTGATGGGAAATGTTAAAATGAGGTTTCTTCAAGGTCATTTCTCTGATAAAAGTAAGAGATTTGAACAAATCCTTGACATGTTTCAGTGAAATTATGAAATAATATTGTTAAGAGTTTAAAAGTGTTTATTTAACAAATAGGGTGCATTATTAAACGTAGAAGTAAGTAATACAACAATAGTCGCAATGAATTACGAATTATTTATTCGAAACTAATTAACAAATACCGTAAAATCCGGCGTATAACGCGCACTTTTAACACAAAAAGTAAGTTCGAAATTTAAGGGTGCGCGTTATACGCCCGGTATAAAAACGATAGTTTTAAAAATCAAAAAAAAAAAAAAAGAGATGAGCATAAAAAAAAAATTAGGCTTCTACTTATATCGAAATACAGTTTATTTAAAAGAAATGATATTCTTTATTAACTTAAAGGGTTGTAGTTGTATATATATATAGTATACTATTCTCTTCAAAATCTCGGGATAATACCTCTAATAAATTACTTCAAAACGTAAGAGTATTGCTAGATAGGTTATATTCGCGCGTTATGCGGCGAATATATCTTAAAATTGAAAAATATAGCTTGAAAGTATAGGTGCCGTTATACGCCGGTGCGCGCTATACGCCGGATTTTACGGTAATTAGAAAACTAGGCTGGTATTTTTTGATGTGTAACATCTTTTCTCTCGGTTGCTTACGCATTAAAATATAAATCCGTATGTTAATCCTATGATGCCTTTTTTTTAAGATATGGGATTGTTATTTAGGGGATCGATAGTACTACCTGTATGGTTAGGAAGAACAAGAACTCGACCTCCCCGGTGCCCCCCCCCCCTCCTTACGGATTTCATGAAATTCCTAATTTCGTCATTTTCCTGCGACATATCGATATCAAATAGCCTTTTAAAGGCTATTGAGGCTTCCTTTTAAGGCTTTTAGGAGGCGCCTTCCTTACCCCGGTAACTGTCGCAGTTAAAACTGCCATGCTCCAATTAATATTATTTAATAGATGTAATCGATTTTAGTGATACTTAGAGGCAAAAATTTAAAGAGCGGAAATCGACTAAGCAAAGAGCCGCGCATGCGGCACGAGCTCCGCGATCTGGTTACTGTTGGCGATTGATTAGAGAGCGTCCAGCGCTATTCTCCGCCGTTATCGTGGGGTTGTAAGGCAAAGGGCGTTAGCCTTTGATTGGAGAAGACGTGGCGTCAAAAGGCTCTTGTATTCGGCGCTGCGTACTGAACTTTTTCCAGGGGCGTAACGCACATCCGGGGGAGCCCAGGACTTTGATGCCAAGATGTTCCCTTTGTAAGACCTGACTTTGCAGAAAGGCCATAATATTCTCCGTTACGCCACTGCCTCAACATCTGTAGGCAAAATATCCTAAAGTATCGCTTCAA
>BMAV01014941.1:84501-96567 GCA_019973955.1 Trichonephila inaurata madagascariensis
AACGAGACGGGAGATGATCCTTTTAAAGTTGTGAAAGTGAAACAGAATTCTGTCAAAAATATTTCGGCCTCTACCGCAGAAAATCTAAAAAAAGAAAGAAGAAAATCAAAAAGAAGTAGGGCGAAATTGAAAGGAAAAAGACGGAGAAAGTTGAAAGGAGAAAATCAAAAAAAAAAAAATAACGCCCGAACAAGAGCATGAACTTAAATTAGTGAAATTTCGAGCTTTTTGCTACAATGGAAACCAGAATCCATTACCTGGCCGGCTTAACAGCGACGAAGACTAAGTTACCCTCGAGTGAGTCAATTGAGTGTTTTATTTACGTCGCACTACAAAAAACAACACGATGGTTCTTAGACGATTAGCATAATTTTGACCCTCCAGTGATGTGGACGTCATCTCACTCTCCACACATCCACATCATGCCAACATCAGGACTTGGTCCTATGACTAATTTAGTACATATCAGACCATCTTCACAGCGAGTGTTCAGGGGCACCAGGACTCCAACTTAGGACTCGCGGATCACGTGCTCGTGACTAGTACCACTCGGCCACCAATTGTGAGGGAGGCACACCCAGTGATGAGGGCTTCAAAGTAATTTGAGCTTTAAATATTTGACTCTTGTGAGAGTATAGTAACAATAATCCTTTTATGTTTGCAGTTAAAGATAATTCCCAGTATCATGAAAATTGAAGAGATGGATACTTGCCCACCAAAAGTACAACTTTAACATAGAAGATTTTCAAGGAGGTAAAGTTGACAATGATGATGCTCTGTCTAAACTTGTAATGGCCTCCCGCCTGGGGAAGCCATCCCTTTATCTACTCGACCTAAATCTTTAGGGGGTAAAGATTGATGGCCGAAACTAGCCATGAAAAAATCAATTTATTATTACCAAATATAATAATCTAAGACAAGCCAACTGTAGAGGAAAATCTAGAGAGATATAACGATAGCTCAAAACCGTATGTGAAAAAGCGCATGAAATCCTAATAGCTTAACTTTACTCAAAGTTATATTAGGAATCCTAATTTCTCCTTAATTTATTTTAATAGCTAAAGCCCGTCCTAAAATCATGCGCCTAAATTCCGATCCTTACCGTAACAGCAATGCTTTCAGCAACACAGCTTCTTTTCCTTCTTGTTTGATTACTACACTTCCACTATATATATACTAGCTAATCTGCGTATCAAGGTTTCTTCTTGAGAAGAATGGATGTGAAATAACTCAATTACTGGCCCCCAAAGATTCCCCAAGAGGATTAATAGAGAATCACGTAAAGCCCCATCGCAAACTCCCTATTGATAATAAACCCAGGTGAGATTGCGTGGGTCGGCAAAGTCACCCCAGGCTCATGAAATCTTTAATTCTGGAAAAGCTGTTTGTTTGTAACCAATGACCTTGTCAATATCCTCCTATACGACAGTCTTCATGTGAACTAAAATGTATTTGTCACATATCCTTCATGGAATTCACATCTCTTTCATGGAAGTGGCAAACGTTTTTTTACAATCTTAAGGTACTTAAAGTGACTCAGTTCCCCACTCGCCCACTTTCGTTACAAAATATTTTCTATGAACAGGTTACATTTTTTTCCCTATGAATGACTTAGTGGCTTTGATTTCTGTGCTGTACAACTCATTATGGTTTATAAATACAAATTAACAGAATATAAACCAAAAAAAAATGAAATGGAGTATCTGTGATCTCTATTGGATGAAATTGAAACTTCTGAAAAATAAATTGATCAAGCAAGAGAACCTGATGAAATAATGGAAGTTAATCATGATAGCGAAAGCAGATTTGACAAAAGTGATGAACATGAAACGCTTGAGTTGAAGGGAAAATTTTCAAATGTTACCTAAACAAGTAATATAAAAAAAAAACTATTTTGAATAGATGAATAGAAAGTATTTTATTAATTGAAAATTTTTGAATTTATATAGGGAGAGAGTGAACTAATAGTAGGAATTGAAAATAAGAGCATGATTTGTCTGCATTGTTGTAACAATGCAAACCCAATTAGGCTGAAAAACAGGTTTTTGACGCCAACTTTTGTCTTTGTTTTAATAGTTACATTGTTGCAACAATGGAGACAAATCTAAATTGGTGTCAAAAACCAGTAATTAATTTATTTAATTAATTAATATTTGAAAAAACTGTATTAACATCAAGTGTCATCCACTACAAGTTTAAAAAAATTTATTTGAATTTGATTGGATGAATAAAAATTATTTTATTAACGATTGAAAATTTGAACTATATAAATATATAGAGAGAGTGAGCCAATAGTAGGAATTGAAAAACTCCATCAAAAAGATTTGAAGCCACAAGTGTACCACAATGCGCTCTGTCAAAAAGACACAAGCAAGAAAAAGTTCAACATGCTATTTGTCGATCATCAAAGGACAATAAAACTACAATAACTTGAACAAAATATGAGAGTTTTGCCTACAATTATCATTCCTATAATGTTAGATAAAAGTGTCTGTGACTTGTGGATTTTTTCATAATTTATCAAAGAAAAATTGAAAAATCCTTAAAGTAGGTAAGTATACTTTCACTTAATTAAATTATTCATTGGAATTACGATTTTTATCTTGCACAATAAAAATAATTATAAAAAAAGGATTGGGGTGACTGAGTCACCCCGCGTGACCACTACGGTTAGTATCGAGTAGTGGGCGCTTTCTCTCCCGGGTTAATAAATATTATTTTTGTGTAAATGTGTGTGGCGTATGCATATATGTTTTACTTGAATATTCATCTTTTTAAATTTTGTTAGTGGAATTGTCTATAATTGAATTCAAATGTATATTTAATGTTTGTATGTGTATCCTCTGAATTAATTCAACAGTACTATCTGTGAGATATTTGCATAAAGAGATAGAAATTATATTGTTCAACGGAGTTGTGTATTTGGTTCTTATAAGGAAAATTTAATATAGCAGCCGCAGTAAAGAAAACTAAAATGTTTTATTTTGCGTTTGCAGTATGAAGAAAAATAGGAACATTTTATCTGTGTTTGCAGGGAACTAAAGGATGGCTTTCTTTTACTGAAGTTATTCTATAAGTGGCTTTCATGTTTATTTTGTATGTAAACTAAATTATGTTTTATTGCATATCACTGATAATTTATTTTCGAAAATATTTTTTTTTCTCCTGCGAAGGCGTTAATTAGTAATATCCTAGCACAGCCTCCTGGTGTATTTCGCGATAAAAGTTTTTCGCCAAATGACGCCAAGGATAAAACGTGTTTTTCAACACGATGTCAGAGACGAAAACAAGTGGGGAAAATGAGTGGTTTTCAAATTGGAGTCAAGAGACGAAAAAACGTGGTTTCTAAAATGGACAACATAGGAAACATCAAATCAAATGTAATTTCTGACATCCATACTGAGATTCTATCAATCCTTCATTCATACAAAAGAGTAATCAAAACTTTCTTACCTCCTTTATTCAGAAGAAAATCCACTCGCCGTTTTTTTTACGAAGAAAAACGTGGTTTCTAAAATAGCTTCTACAAGAAAAACAGAAAAAACATCGAGTCTAAAATGCAACAGTGGGAAAAAACATCCGACATGCATGCTTTAGGCCAGCAACGTGAGGGGCCGCATGCGGCCCACCGAGTCTTTTTAAGTGGCCCGCCATGGCCCATTGCTCTGAGAAAAATTCCCTTTTTTAAGAACATCGTGTTAAAAATTTCGTGGGAAATTCTCTGTCAAGAAATCAAATATATCAAATTTGCTTTTGCTGTCGGTGTTGCATGGGTACAAATTGATATTTTTTTTTTGTTTGTTTGTTTGGAATGGTTACGGTTAGTGATAACAGACAACAGTGGAGTAGCAATCATTTTATGGGTGGAACTAATTTTTAACTACCTTTCATATCTTACAAGCAAAAGATATTCGAAGACAATATATCGTTTCAAGACTATTGGGATGTTGACTATTTTGTGGTGAAAAACAAACACGGATCAATAATTGTTTCATTTGTCACGAAAGTAATGTATTTAAAAAATACCAATAAACAGGAATCATTCAATGACACTTTTCCTCAAAGATCTCTTTCAAGAGGTGATAAATAGGCTTTCTTGAATAGTCTTTGCAACAGCAACATAGTGTTTTGTCAGTGGTAATAACACAGCAGTAACAAAAACATCCTATGAAGTTTGTTATATTGTTGGTAATCATATGAAACCGTATACTGATGCAGAAATTGTGAAGGAGTGCTTCTAATTAAGTGTTATTTACAAAAATAAAAAAAATATAAAAAAATAATAATTAAAAAAGCAAAATAGGAGTTATAATATTTATAATCAATAATAGTTATAATCAATTTTCCACATTTTAAATTTCCAATGTTATCTTGATCTTAAAGCATTTCTCCCCCTCCCCCATTTATCCTCATGTTGGGGCACGCGTAAGATAGCTGACATATGTATGCGCCCAGCAGAAAAAGAGGTTGAGTACCTCTGCTTTAGGCTGATGAAATAACAATCTCCACACTGGGGTAGCTATTCCTGAGTGGGTCCTGTTCTAAATGCCTTAAGGCCCCTTAACATTTAATGCTCTCCCCCATATCATTGATACGGTGGTAGTTACCCCCATAGATCTCTCAAAGAAACACGCATTTTTTCCATATTTTGGACATCCACACCGAAACATCTTCCATCTTTCATTTATACACAAAGCAATCATTTCTCTCTTACCTCTTTCATTCAAACGAAAAAATATCCATTCGTCGAACTTCTAAAAAGAAAAACGTGTCTTCCGAAATGGCTTCAAGAAGAAAACAGAAAAAACCGTTGCTACCAAAATACAATAGTGAGGGGGAAACATCATCAAAATTGAATTTTTACTTAATTAACGGATCTCCCTTTCTCTTTAACAAACATTCTTTCCGCAGTTGTTTCATTCAAAAAAAGAAAAAAATCCACTGATTTCTTCACTTTTAGCTTTTTAGAACAATATCATACACAACCATCGAAGACGACCGTTGGAAAGAATGACCAGTATCCGAACCTTGAAAAACTAAAGAAAAATCCGGTCCGGGTAGGATTACTATTTCCCTATATTTTGCAGGATTGCCATATTGTAAACTTTATCACCGAAAAAACTGGCACCAAATTTTTTTGGTAAAATAAAGGGGCCGTGCTAGGATCCAGCCACGTTATTATGTTGTAAGGATCCACGCCTAGAGATATAGGAGAAAGGGAAGAAAGCCCTGTTCAAACTCACTTTATGTGTAACACAATCAACAACACAAGTTCAGTCAATCGAAACTAAGAGATGCAACCAATTAAAACTATATGGAGTTAATACACAAGATACGCGAAGTATGAGAAGACTTTAAATACCAGTACACTTACTTCAGGTTCGAATACACTGCCTTCTTAGCAATCTAATCTCTATTCAATCTCTAGTGAGAAATGGTCACTTTAATTATTACAATTATCAAATAGCAAATATCTGCTTTACACTATAAATTTGATTAATCACTGTTCCACTAGTAAGCTATGATATCTCTCTCTCTAGCTTAGACCATATATAGTAGACCTAATTTACATAATTGCGATCTCTTCTTTAGAGGGTGCGTTGCAAATAAAATAGGACCAAAGATTTCCCAAGAGGATTTGTTAATGAGAAGGACGCGGATAGATCCGTCACAATGTACATCGCTTAAATGTAACCAATAATCTTATATTTTTCAGTAACTATACTGTTTTGTGTATATGTTACCGGAAAAGTATGAAATGCCGGCATTGTATAGAATGTCGGACGTTTTTAGGCAAAGTATGAAATAAAAGAATTATTTCATACTTTGCCTAGGCATTGTATAGAATGCCTAGGCATTCTATAGAATGACTAAAGTTGTTTAGGCAAATTATGAAATAAGGTCTTTTGAAACAATTCTATCCCAGCGATAATGTATGCAGAGTTACAGAATAGAGTTCAATTATATAGATTTACAGCTTTATCACACATTAATTTTGCATCAATTAAAAATATTTCTTAAAAATAAACAGCATAAAATATAACTATTTCTTCAACAAATTTTTTTTAAAAACCTCGAAATTGTACATATATTGTGTTTTTTAAACATATTTATTAAAATAAGAAATAAACAACGTAAAGTATAAGTATTTCCCCTGATTACAGTTAAATAAAATTTTTAGTGTGAACTAAGTGCTGCTTCGCTCTACTTTCATATCGCAAAAAATGTGGTATAATTTGTGACTTTTACTTTGATATGATTCTGAGCATTCAGTTGTTAAACAATTTCCTTGCGGACTCCGAATATTTTTCGTATGAGAGAAGATATTTTACTTGTATATGTAGAACTAAAAGCGGAGAAGCAGAATACATATGCAATTTTCTCTCTTCAAACAATTAAATATCTCCAGCTGTGGCATTATCAATAATTTACAAAAAAAGCTGTAAATTTACCTTTGAAGTTATCTTTCAAATTTTTTCATAATTCCTTAATTGTCCAAATTCTGGAGATGTGTGTCAAATAAGGTCTATTACAAATTTATGAAGTTCATTCAAAAATTATCAAATTTGTTGAGTAGTACTGAGTGCCACTGATAATTGTACCGTGTGCCATAGGTTGCCTACCCCAGCTATAGACCATAACTCCTTCTCCAACACTACAACTTGCTTCTCCATTTTCATGTAGCACAGGAAGAAAACCCAATTTTTAACTGAACAAGTTTAAGTAAAATTGAGTATTTTGACACTCCCGAACAAACCACAATTTGCAACTGACAAATTCTGAACCTGAGGCACGCGTTAAGTCTTGCGCTTTAGCACACTATATTCGAAACGAATCGGAGATGTGTTTCATATTTCGCCGGTTTCTCATTAGGCATTCTATAGAATGCCTAGGCAATGTGTGAAACAAGAATCATTTCATACATTGCCGGCTAGTTTTAGGCATTCTATAGAATGCCGGATTTCATACTTTGCCGGTAACATATATATACAATGAGTGTGTTGTGTATGCATAACATGACCAGGCACCCCGTTTTGAACGGGATTGTCCCTTTTTATAATTACGAGACCCGGTGTCCCCGAAATGAGCTCTGAGACGCAAAATTGTCCCGTTTTCGGAAACCGAGCGAAAATTTGAGTAGTCGAGCCGGCCGGACGCGAGAGCAAGACCGCGTCATCGGTCGACGCGAAGATAGGCGAGAGAGGCCGAGACGTCATCGCCCGCGCTTTGTTGACTATTTGACAGATTTTTCGTTCGTCCATTTCTCGCTCTTTGATGCTCATGCAGTAAATAACTTAAACTTTTCTTTTATTTTGGAATCATGTTAAAATGCCAAAACGCAAGTGTTCGTTCAGTGTTAGCTTACAAGCAAAATATCCGTTTATCAAGCAAATAAATACTCCCTCAGATGTTAGATGCGAAGAGTGTCGTACAGAGTTTAGTGTTCCCACGGTGGTGTCGGTGATATTGGACAGCATTTAAAGTCTGAAAAACATAAAAATGTCGATCGTGCCGCCGCTTTGAGTTCTTCAATGTTTAACTTTTTCAAAAAATCAGACATGCCAACTTCAAAAGATTTGGATATCTCCGCTGCAGAAGGCATCTGGGCTTATCACACGATACACGAAAACCACAGTTTTCGGTCTAATGATTGGGCATCGAAATTAATTCAATCATGTTTCGAACCCAAATTTGCATGCACACGTACGAAATCAGAAGCTATTGTAGTTAATGTTTTGACGCCTACAGTGATGAAAAATTAAAAGAGAATTTTGATAAGTCCGGTTGTATTACTATACTAAACGACGCTTCAAACCACGGTAACAAGGAAATATACTCTATTTTCAACCCTACGTAGGTGTGCAAGTAAAAATTTTAGATATCCAAGACCAACCAGGTGAGACTTCTGATATTAATTTTTTAAACCAAGTGTTGACAGATAATAATTTGAAAGCAAAAGTCGTGGTATTTTGTGGGCATAATGCCAACGCCAATTTCGGAGGGCCGACTAGGCGAGCAACTAACAATGTGTTAACGAAATTACAATCATCTCTGAAAAAGCCATTAATAGGTATTGAATGTTATTCACAATGCAATAAAATCTGCTGCAGACGGACTACCCTTGGATTACTAAAGCATTATTGTGAAGATAAATTCATTTTTTTTTTATATTTACTCGATTCGAGTTGAAGCTCTAAAGTAGTTTTGCGCCGAAACTGAAACGGAATATCAACAAATGCTCGTCTATTGCAAAACCAGATGGCTCGCTCTTATGCCTGCCTTGAAAAGGGTTTGAAAATGTATCAGCCATTAAAAAACTACTTTTTGAGTATTGTAAAATGTCCCCTGTTACTAAAAAACTTGTTTGAAGATCCCACATCCCATTGTGGCTTTATTTCTTACACGCTCAGTCAGCAAGTTTTCATCAAGCTGTATTGAAACTTGATAGGCAATTGAAGCTGCAAAAGAAATGAATCAACTAAAAGACCATTTGACTCAGAAACAGACCAATCAGTCTTTTCCATTTACGGTCCGTCAATTGATGGTGAAATCGAAAGATAATGGTACTGATATAGATAACGAATTTGTGAAAAGGACAGCTAAAGAGTTTTATAAAAAAGCCGTGAATATCTGGAGCAGTGGACTTGCTTTCTTACCAAAGAAATGGAGATATTTTATTGGGCAAATTTAAAAAAGGTCCCCGCATGGGAAGACGTTCAAAAATCTCTGGATGTATTAATTGAAAAGGAATATATTGACTGTAATAAAGATAAAGAAGTTTGACGAATTTTCATTAATTTCTTACTACATTACATCGCAAAAAGTAACCTAATGGAATAATCTAAATGTCTCCATGAAAACTAGTTGGGTGGAAGCATTCAAACACTTTCACGCCAACAATCCACAGCATGAAAACTTTTCTATTTTAATTGAATGTATTTTATGTTTGCCTTCTACAAATGCTCCAGTAGAAAGAGTATTTTCTATGATGAACAAATTGTGGACATTTGAGAAAAAAAAACCAGTTACAAATTTCAGTTCTAAAGGTGATGTTGATAATTAAGGTGAATATTAAAAAAAACGTGCCAAGAGTTTCATTCTTACTTAAAATCTTCACCAGGTATATTAAAACAAATTTTTGTTCCTCTGATAAATATAAATATAACTTAGCATTTTGGGTATATTTTTTAATTCGTAACTTTTAACGTATCCGACTACGTTCGGAACCGTGATTTTGTAAAAGCGTTTAAATGGATAATATTTATGATATTTAGTGTCAGTTAGATTAGAAAATGTATATAAAATTGTTTTAAGAATTTTATTACAATGAAAAATTATTTAAGTAAAATATTTTGACAAAAAATTAACATAGAATCACCCATTTTCAAAACATTCTCCTTTTATGAAAAATGTTTCTAATATAATAATATTTTCCCTGTATATAGTACAGAGGCTGAACTAGAATTTTTGAAATATATAACTTAGAAGTGGATTTATCCATATTTTGCAACAATACAGGGGAGAAATTTTAAGAAAAAAATGCCGATAATTATTTCAATTGGTGGTAACTCTGAAAATAATGTGAACTTTCAAAAATCCTAGTTCAGACTCTCTGGAGAAGTCTTCACTTTATATAAGCACACACACACACACAAAATATTATTATTACAGAAGCATTTTTTATAAAAAGAGAACTTTTGAAAAAATTTATTCTAAGTTAATTTTTTGCCAAAATATTGTTTTTAGATAATGTTTTTTTTTTTTTTTTTTTTTTTTGCACAATGTCTTTAAAACAGTTTCATACATGTATTCTTATCTAAGTGACACTAAATATCATGGAAATCATCCAGTTATGCGCATTTTTAAAATCACGGTTCGGAATGTAGTCGGATACCTTAAGCTAATTGACTTATTTTTCATATTTTGAATAGTACTTAATGTTGACGTTATAAACTCATCTACCTCTATAAGAGTAAAAAGCAAAACTTTAATAAAAATGCAAATAGACTAAAAAATCACATCTTTCCTCTTTCATTTCTATTTTTTCTAAATTTTAAGGGTATTATTAAACTGAACTTTTAATTTCCCCAAAGGTATATTGACTCTAAACTCTCCTATGTCTTAGGTAATATTAACCATATTAGATATTTTCGTAAAGTAACTTTAGTAGTGGCGTAACGGAGATTATTAGGGCCCTCCCGCAAAGTCAGGTTTTACCTTTAATATTTTGTAAATTGGTTAAATACGCATTTGGCGTCAGTCAGGCTTGCCTGCAATGCGGGGGTGTACGTTACGCCACTGAACTTTCGCAAAGATAATTTTTGAGATGCTTTCGTTAAGCATCGATCCGCAGTGTCGCTGATAAGTAAGAAATTCTTTTCTATTGCGGTATGACTGGCTCTGCCAAGAATTTTGCTTTCAATTCGCTTTAGACTGACCGCCTGATCGGGCCATCTGCTCATGCATCTCAACGCCCAATGGCCACATATACTGAGTACATGGGCACAGTAGGCCTTGGCCCTCATGAGCTGTTGTGTCACTGAGTTTAGTTATGTGTTATTATATACATATTCTTAAAATGTACAGTCGGACTTCTATATAACGAAGTCTCTGAATCCAGGGGGAAAGTTCGTTATATGGAAAATTCGTTATATAGAGGTTCATCTTTTAATATACTTTATAAACCACATGAAACAAATTTTAAATTTATAAACGCTAAATATTAAATAAAGTTAAGTAATTTGAATACCACGATTTTCTTCTTCCGAAGAGTTGGTTGTGAATAACGCGAATTGATAGCCCAAAGATTTCCAAGAGGATTAATTGAAGAATCTTGGATAGATCCGTCACAAATGGTTCGCAAAATGTGAAAGGTATACTCTGGAAGGTACGCGAAGGTTTTCCAACGGTTATGTAAGTTTCTCAGAAATAGAAAAAGCATCCATATGAGAAACAAATTCAAATGTCCCTCCCCTTTCTTCAGAATAAGTGGGAATGACAAAAAGACACACAGACTCTCAAAACCACTTGGGTGCCAGTAACATGTCGCCTTTGTCAGTTGACCGTGGTTCGAAATGTCGAAGACCATTGTCAACAGCGCACCAGTTGCTCAAGAGAATGTGACGCTCATAGTTAATTAATCAAGGTTTGCAACAATACACCAAAAATTGTTTTGTAGCAAATCAGTGAAACTTTAATCCTCTATCTACCATATTATGATGAAGTGCAATTTTTGAAGTGATAACTTCTTTAGGCTCGTTTTGCTGGAGAGTAAACTTGAATGAGGCGTTTTAAAAGCCAAGCATTGTTACGCTCGTAACAATGGTAATAATAATACTCATAGCAATACAACTGAATAATTTGGGTTTAATGAGTCATGTATCGGAGAAATGTGTGCAACAAAATGTAGAGCAGAAAATGGACAAATAATTCTAATGGTTACTATTTATGTTTCACCAAATCAAAGTGTAGAGAAAACGGTGAAATTGTCGAATTGGTCATTGGTCCGCCAAATTTTGAAAAATCGCCAATTTGGCACGATTTTGAGTGTTGTGTTTTGGAGTAGCAACCCTAGAATTTGGTTATTTTGACCCTTTATCGATTTGGCGAGAAAAAACTTGACGGGATAAATGGCCGATACGACAATCCAACTAAGAAGGTGAGAAAATTATCGAATTCATTCACAAAAATTTAGTTGCCTACACTGTGTGTGAAGAAAGATCAACTCTTCTGAACAAATTGCCTATTATTTTAAGTGGGGATTTTAATGTAGATTTTTCAAAAGACAAATCAAAGCCTTTAGTAGATATTTTAAAATCAAAATTCAATTTAATTATGTCAAAAAATTCAAATGAAAGCACGCCAAAGTACAGAACAACGCATGATGGAGTTTTTTTTAGATATTTAAATAATTTTGAATATAAAGTATTGAGATAATCTATTTCAGAGCTACCATAACCCTTTAAGACCCGAATTATTTTTATCTTCAAATATTAAATTCTTCTGGTAATTAATACTATATGGACCCCAATGACATTGGGAAAAATAATAAAAAAAACTCCTGCT
>BMAV01014941.1:101567-120701 GCA_019973955.1 Trichonephila inaurata madagascariensis
TACGGGGGCCCCGAGCTACAGGGGCCCCAACATATCGTCGGTCTAATTATCAGACTGCGTAACTCCATCTGGGATGCTAATTTGATACAGTAGGGCTAGGCGCCAAGTTGTTGTTTATGTTCGCCAAGATAGGCGATAATATGGTTTACTTTGATCGTGCTATAATGTGGTTGCCATGGGAATAACGTATATTACTGTTAGTTTTTTTTTTCTCCGAGGGATCACTGCTCAGCAAAAGTAACACATTGTTACAAATTTTGTGCAATGAACGCTTAAAATAGTGTAAATAATTTATATCTAGAGAAGCGTAATACATTAATATTACTTTCTGTTGTATTTATTTTATGTTAAAATCTTGCCACTACTTCTCTCTTCAAAATCTAGTTTTATTATGAAATAAAAAAAAGTAGTGATTACACTGATCAAAGAATAAATTAAAAGCGGATTGCGCTCTGAGACATGGCGTAGACAAAACAAAAGGATTAAGGAATCGCGCCAAAAAGCGCTTGGCGCGTTGCACTCCTATATCAAATCAATTACACCGGTGGAGTTACGCAGTCTGATAACTGGGCCAACGATATGTAACGACAGTCCCTCTAACAGGGTTCTCATATCTAAAAAAGGGCTCCGAAGGAATTTTGATACAGGGCCCTCTCAGAACTAGCTACACCAGTGTTTTAAATATACAATATTTCCATGTATATAGAAGAGTATTTTTTTCTTAATGTTCATCTCTTTTTGGTTTTAAAGCTATAATTTTTATACTCGGTGTTTTACGCGCACCCGTAAATTTCGATCTTATTTTTTGTGTTAATAGTGGGCCGAATTTTACGATAATATTATTTAATAGATATAATTGTTTTTTTAGTGATACTTAAAGGCAGAAATCTGAAGAGCGGCAACTGACTACACAAAGAGCCGTATGCGGCTCGCGCTAAGCCACCTGGTTGCAGTTGGCGATGGATTAGAGAGCATTTGGCGACATTCTCCGCTGTCACGCAGGGGTTGCCATAACGTGAGGCAGAAGGGCGTTGGCCATTTGACGGGAGAGCATGTGCCGTGGAAAAGCTCTTTTACTAGTTTTTTTACCGTTTCTGTCTTATCTTTCTATGTTAATATGAATATTCTTAAAACATACTGCATTTTAAGAAACATTACGTGTTCCATTCCGAGTACCAGAGACAACCGAAAGATGTTTTAGATTTAGAAACAGTCTTTAACGAGAGGGGAGATGATCATTTTTTAAGTCGTGGAAGTGAAACAGAAGACGGAGAATTCTGTCAAAAATGTTTCGGCTGCTACTGCAAAAAAACCGAAAGAAAGAAAAAAATCAAAAATAGGTAGGGTTAAGACGAAAGAAAGTTAAAATAAAAATTAACGCCCAAATGAACTCAAATTAATGAAATTTCGAGAGTTTTGCGACGATGAAATCTAGAATCCATTACCTGGACTGAATTTAAATAATTTTGAACTCCAGGTGACGAAGACGTCACCTCAGCTTACTCCCCAAACCACCACACTATGCCTACGTCAGGACTTGGTCCCATGACCAATTTAGTTTATATCACACCCTCGTCACGGCGAATATTCAGTAGCATTAGGACTCGCCGATTACGTGTTCGTTACTAGGACCACTCCAATTAAGAGGGAAGCATACGCGTAAGTGAGGGCTTAAAAAAAGTTTGAGCTTTGAATATTTGATTCTTGTGTTACACAGAGTCTAGTGACAATAATCCTTTTATGTTTGCAGTTAAAGATCATTCCCAGTATCATGAAAATTTAAGAGATTGACACTTGCCCTCCATAAATAAGTATGTTTTTAACATAGAACATCGCTCAGGAGGTAAAGTTGTCAATGCTGATGCTCTGTCTAAATTCCCTACTGATAATAAATAAATATTATTTTTTTATTAATATTGTGTGTATGCATGTTTATTTTACTTAAATATTTATCTTTTTGAATTTTGCTAGTGAAATATCTATAATAGAATTTAAACGTATATTTAATGTTTGCATATATATTCTCTGAATTAATTCAATAGTACTATTTGTGAGATATTTACAAACGAGATAGAAATTATATCGTTCAACGGAGTTGTGTATTAGATTTCTACACAGTAAATTTAGCATAACAGTGACAGAGATAAAAGAAAATAGACACAGATTCTCTGCGATTGCATATACTAAAGGATGCTGTTTTTAGCTGCCAGTTTGGTAAATTATTTTGTGTTTCTTTTGTATGTAAACTATATTATGTTTTATTGCATATCACTGATAATTTTTCAAAATATTTGTTTTTCCTTACGAAGGTGTTAATTTTATGTTTACTTATGTGTTTCATGTACCTTGCTTAAATGTGACCCATAATATTATAATTTTTAGTAATTATACTGTTTAGTGTAAGCATACAATATATGTGTTGTGTTTGTATGTGTGTACTGTTTACATACAAAAATATAGCTTTATTGAAAATTCCTCAACAGTAAAATTTGGGTTTAAAAACGCGTGTGTTTCATTTGTATATTTTGCGTTCTAAATTCCTTCTTCTTTACGCCTGACTTTTATTTTTCTATTCTAATTATATTTTTTATTGAAAACAAAATTCTTTTAAGGATACATACATTGTAATTATTTACAAATTGATAAATTTTAGGCTGTAATTATTAAAAGTTGAATTATATATTATTTCTTGTGCATAAAATCATATGCATTTTTACGAAATTTTTGCAAACATCTCTTAATATTCATCATTGGATATTGTAAGATTTTGTTTTAATTTTTTCAGTGAAAAAAAGCTTTAATAATTAACAAGAGGGCCATCGGAGGAGGAGAAAATTAAGAACCACTGATTTATAGAAGAGGGGATTCAGTACTCAGGGAACAGACTATAAGGGGAAAATTTAATAATCAGAGGTACTCAACCTTTTTTTCTGCTGGGCCGCATACATATGTCAGCTATTTCACGCGGGCCGCAACATGAGGATAAATGGGGGAGGGGGAGAAATGCTTTAAGACCAAGAAAACACTGGAAATTTAAAATGGGGAAAATTTATCAAAATATTAAAACTCCTGTTTTGCCTTTTTTAATTATTATTTTTTTTAATTTTGTCACTAACACTAAATTAGAAGCATTTAATAAACACTCCTTCACAATTTCTGCATCAGTAAACGGTTTCATATCATTACCAACAATATAACAAACTTCATAGGATGTTTTTGTTACTACTATGACATGACCACTGACAAAATACTTTGTTGCTGTTCCAAAGATTATCCAAGAAAGCCTATTTATCACCTCTTGAAAGAGATTTTCGAGGAAAAGTAGAATTGAATGATTCGTTTATATTGGTATTTTTTTAAATACAGCACTTTTATGACAAATCAAACAATTACTGATCCATGTTTGTTTTTCACTACAAAATAGTCTACCTCCCAATCGTCTTGAAACGATTTATTTTTTTCGAACATTTTTCTCTTGCAAGATATAAAAGATAATTACAAATTAGTTGTACCCATAAAATGGTCGTTACTCCACTATCGTCTGTTATCACTAACCGTAAATGCTTCAAATAGAAACAGAATATTTATTCGTACCCGTACGATATAGACAGCAAAAAGCAAAATTGATATATTGGATTTCTTGACAAAGAATTTCCCAACAAATTTTAAATACAATGTTCTTAAATAAGTAAATTTCTCAGAGCTTTGGGCCATGACCGGGCCACTTAAAAAGGCTCGGTGGGCCGCAGGTTGAGTATCGCTGCTCTAGATCAAATATTTTTAATACAGGAATATATGAACACAAAGGACGTGTTCGAGACACTACAGACATAAAAGAATCACTTGCAAAACCGATAACAGGTCACTCTTTTAAGAATACCTACAATAGTTGTTCACAATTTTGCCTATCAACAACAATTCATATTTAGTAGTATCGGTATATTGGTGCACAGCAGGGTCGGCAACCTATGGCACGCGGTACAATTCTCAGTGGCACTGCCCTATACCAATTTGTCAATTTTTGAGTGGATAAATTTGTAAGGGACCTCTCTTATTTGACAAACGTCTCCGGTATTATAGACATTTACGGAATTACGAAAAAATCTGAAAGATAACTCTAAAGTTAAATGTGCAGCTATTTTGTAAATTATCGAATGCCACTGCTGGAGATATTTAATAGTTTGAAGAGAGAAAATTGCACGCACTCTGCTTTCCGGTTTTGGTTCTACATATCAAAGTAAAATGTCTTTTTACATTTGAAAAATATGACGAATCCGCAAAGAAATTGTTCAACAACTGAATGCTCAAAATATGTCAAATTGAAAATCGCAAATTATACCTCTAATTTTGCGATATGAATAGAGCGGTGCAAGCACTAGGTTCGCATTAAAATTTTTATTTATCTTTTTATTTTACTATAATGAAGGGAAATACATATATTTTATGTTGTCTATTTCTTATTTTAATAAATAAGTTTAAAAATACATAATACATGAACAATTTTAATTATTTTTATTTTTGTTGAAGAAATAGTGGTATTTTATGCTGTTCATTGTTATGTTAAGAAATATCTTTAAATGATGCAAAATGTACAGAACAAAACTTTAAATAATCTATATTATTGACTTCCATTCTTTAACTCTTCATACATTATCGTGGGAAATGGAATCATTTCAAAACTGTCCTAATGTGTGGCACGCTAAATCCTGTTGGTAGATTGATTTGGCACGCCACAACTAAAAAATTACCGACCCCTGGTATATAGTTTCAAAAATACTACGTATTTCTCGCGCCAGTGTAGCCCAAATTGAATATTCAAGGGACACACATCAATATCCATATCCACTGATAGTTGTTTTTTTATTATTATTGAAGACAGATAAAATAATTCCCGTGCACTAGAAGTATCACACGGGGCTTACAGAAGTAAAACAGACAAAATAAGTTAAATAAAACAAAGAAAAATAACAAAACAAATGAAACAACAAAAACGAATAATTTCCAAAGACAGACAAGTATATCACAACATAAAACAATTAAGTAACAAAACAAAGATGCTATAAAATCACAAAAACATATCAATAAAGTTATAAAATAATGTGAATGAAGCTTTATTTGAAACAAGCTGGAAAAAATTAGGAGGCTATTTAATTTTAACAGCATCCAATTTAACCTTCAGGCACTTTCTCTCTTTTTTTTTTAAATTTTGAACAACAAAGAATAAAATGTTTGCTGGGGCTTCTTAAGGCTTGGGACAAGGGCCTCGGCCACAATGAGGTCCTTGACTCATCCTTAATAAGATCACAAGTCGAATAATTTCAACGATCAAGTGTTACTTCCGGTTGTATTCTCCGAAAAACAAGGAATTTCGGACGATATGTCAATTGGCTACATGTGATGACCGTCGTTCACGACCAAAGCCTACCACCATACACCATCATTACTCATACATTGTCGCCTACTCGGTTTCATGGTTAGCGACGTTGACTGCTGTGCCGTTTAGCCTGGGTTGGAATCCCGGAGAAGACATGGATGTTTGTAAATGTATAGTACCTTCACGGCTTGGGGGAACTTTAAACAGCCGACGAGCCGCTTCTTGTGAGGTTGGGCCCCTGACCACCCCCAGGGTGTTCTCCCTCAAAATTGGGATGAAACCAAGCTAAGTCGTTCTGTCACCTGTATGGTGCTCAAAGCTACGGCTAAAGACAGGCGTCACATAGCCCATTGTTATGATGAATTTCATGGGCCTTGATCTGGCCTTTGCCGATCAGGTGGCATTAGTAACAACAATAACTCATACAGACAAAAGGTGGCAGTCGGTTTGTGTGATTGTAAGTCATGCACATTTATTTGAGTATGGGCCCAGGCCTTAAGACGTCCCTGGATGTTTGACACTTTACTCACCACCAACATTGCAATCGCAAAGTTTGGAAGGGCACAGGTTAAATTTGTTGAGGTACACTTTGAAATTACCATGGGCAGTAAAAAACTGTGTGATTCTAAAATTTGTAAAAAAGTGAACTCACACATAAAAATCTGTGAAATAGGGAGAAAAAATTCCTTTGTCAAAAAAAATTCCTGATATAGCTTAGCATCTGTTTCTGCTGTTCAGCACGGTTCTTAGTAATTATTGTTTTAAAGCCATTGTAAAAAATGATGCTAGTAAATAATTTATGTTTCCATTGATGTGTTCGAGAGTCATACGTATAAAAAAAAATGTTAAATGGAATTCACTGTTGTCTCTAAAAGTATGTCCCATGAATATCGATTCACCCGGTTTGTTATGAAAACTTTTTGGATCTAACAATGTAGACAATCCTAGACATTATTCCACAGGACACACACATTATTAATTATCAAAATTAAATAACACCACTTGTTTAAAAATATGTGATAAAAAAAAGGAAAATAATTTATTATATCAGTGAGGCAGTTGATAATAAGTATTATATTTAAACAAACTATTTTCTATTTTTAAATATGCAGTATTAGTAAAAAAACTTCGATTATTTGTAGAGATATTGAACGCTTTTCAATCAAGGGAAAATTTGTGGTACTTTTACTATCCAAATATATCATTTTAAAAAAGCTTGAAAAGGTATTAAAATCCTTTTATTCGTATTCACACACATAGCTATGTTTGGTTAGAAATGTCATCAGTCTCTCATCGCGTCGCCAATCAATTAAACAGCTAGGGAAGAAGTAATAAAATATTTTAATTGGGAAGGTGGCAACGATAATTCTTGTTTCGATTCATTTACTTTGTATCGATTGCTGTGCGCTGTATTTATCGTCTGATTCTATATTCTTTTTCTCATTATTTGTTTTGCCTTCTATTTGTATGTGTTGGTATTAAAAAGAACTTTACATTTATGAGTCACTTGTTTGTTTTGTTGCGAATAATTTTTCAATTTTGTTAAGTATTCTAAAAGAGTAATAGAGTACTTTTATACTTCTTGAGCTAATCTGTGACAAGTTTTATACTTCACATACTTTTCTTGTTTTTCTTTCATTAATAATATTTTTCAGTATCAACGATAAGTAATTTTTTGCATACATACCACTTAGTTTTAGCATTCGGATTTGAATGCGATGAATTTCCTATCAATTTTCTTATCACATTATACAAATATTGGTATAATATTCGTCTTACACGAAGTTTTTAAAACTTCAGAACAAGAATTATTTACTCGAGTTAAACTTAAGTTCTTTTCAATTTGAAAAGCGTATCTTGAAAAGCACACACACACAATCTTCTTAAATACATATATATTTTTTTTAATTTTGAAAAAAAATACCCATGTAGAAGAGGGTGGCAATATGATGAAACAAGAATTTTCTGGGTGAAAAATATATAAAGAGAAAAAAAAAGGCTTCTACTGAGCAGAATGAAGAACAGAATTCTCAACTCCAATTTCAAATTTCTAAAAACTATCAAAAGCAATTATGGAAAGCAAATATCAAAATTCCAAAAGAGAAAAAAAAATAGTTGTTCGACACTTTTCTATTTGTAAATACTCCTCATATTTCATTTTCAATAGAAAATGCAGGCGAAATTCCGAAAAAGACTTCATAATAAAAAGAATCAGTAATTGATAGATTGATTCGAACAGGCATCGTTCATCATCCCATCCAAACCAAACAAAGCGATCACATTCATAAAGATGAATTGAAAGAATAAAAACACAAAACTCGGGAACTGAAGTGTTACCATAGCAACGACCCCCTTCCGTTTCTCCCCACCCATCTATTTTTGGGATGGGATCGATAGTCAGTGCACACACCAATAAGCTACGCCTATAGAGAGGAAATGTAATGCCATTGGGAGGAAGATATTTCCTTGTTTTTACCTACAACAAAAAATGTTCTTTTTTTTTTTTTTGTTATTTTAACTACGACGTTTCACTTCTTTTTTTTTTAATTTCAGAGACGTCTTTGCGGATGATTTTTTTTGAGCTGTTTACTGTTCCATTTCTTTTTTTATTATTACCATTATTTCGTGTCGTTTTCATTGAATTAGTATTTGTGCAGGATGAAAAAAAAAATGACAGGTTTAATTTTTTGGTGTTCTTTTTTGATTTTTTTTTTTTTTTTTTAAAAATTTTATTTTATTTTAAATATAAAATATTAACAATTTTTAATGCAAAATATTTTTTAAAAAAAAAAAATATAGTATTCAAAAAACCGCGAAACATTATAAGCGCAGTCCTAAATCATATCATCTATTTTTCATTAAAAGTATAATTGTTGTAAATACAGAATGCTTTTTACAGCTAAACCATCAACTTCATTTTAAATTATTTTTGCACCTGAAACTGTATTATTAACTGCATGGAGAGCACTAAATTCCGTCATTTTCTCAAACGAAATGAGAAATATATATCACAATAATAGTATGTTTTAACATTTAACATGATAGATATTTACAACCCATTCAAGGTTACCTAAAGGCAAAAAGTTGAATATTTATAAAAATTATCCAATTCGTGCAAATCATGCATTTTCAATATATTATTGCGGTCATGAAAGAGAATTAAGATGAACAATTTCTATTAATTGCATTGTCGAACACAAACACTGGCTTACGTAAATGTTTTCTTTCCTGTCTATTTCGCTTCGTTGCAAAGAAAACACTTTTACAGATTTTTATTTATTAGTGGATTAGATTTTTATTTATTAGTTTATTCTTTTTAAGAATTATTCCTTTATTTTATTTTAAAAATCAAACGAAATATATAATAATTAATTACCAAATAATTATTTTAGGATAATTATTTGTTTAAATTTTATTTTTACGTAAAAATAGAGTTTCAAGATATTCTAACGTTATTAGCGTTATTCTATCTTAAAAGCTGAGTTTATTAGTGATTTTAGTTTTAATTTTCTTCTTAAAAACTACTTTAAACTGATTGATTAGAATAATATCCACATATTCTGAATAATTTCAGCACATACTTCCATTTAACCTCCCATTATATTAGTTTCCATTTGTTAGTTACGTACTTGTTTTGAATATTGCAGCGAAAATTATCTGCCATTTACTCATTTCTTAAAATCAACTGATATGGGGACCTGTCAAACTTGGAGAAGATGCCAAAATTAATTTCCTATCGTCCTGAAACTCAAGCGCTAATGAGTATTTTGAAATAGACATTCTTGAAGCTTGAAAACACCCAATGACATTTTAGAAGATGGATTTCGAGAGGGGATATTGTTTTATAGATATAATAAGTATGTGATGTATGTGTTTATTTATAACACTATATAAGACAATTTTTTTTTAATTGTGACGGGAGTGAGTGTATTAATGTTGTACTCTAAGACAACACGAGTGTTATTGACGATGGACCTCGTAGTTTCGGACTGGGGTCAAGTGACGAGGTCGACAGCTAAGCCGGCATCCCTTTCTCCAAACTTCCCCACCAACGTAAAGACTTTAAGCCAGGACAGATTCAACGTGCATTGGCCCCTCTACACGGCAGATCTTCAGTGACATCGGGATTTGAACCCGCGACTCGACAACGCCAGTCACGAGTTCGCGACCATGACCAGTGATGATCAGTGCCTTAACGATCGAAGCTTGTTATACAATAGCAACAGAAATTATAGTGAAAACTCCGTAAAAATTATCGTGCAAACTAGTACGCAATTTCGTATTTCTGAAGGAATTAAATAGAGTTATATAAACTTTGTTGTGTATGTGACCCTCCGAATCTGCAAATGTCAATATACACTACTGGTCATTAAAATTGCTACTTGAGGAAGAAATGCAGATAACAAAATGATATTTATTGGACAAATACATTATATACTGGAAATAACAAGTGATTAAATTTTCAAGAAATTTGGGTGCACAGATCCTGAGAAATCAGTACCCCGGAACACCACCTCTGACAGTAATAACAGCACTTGTACGCTTAGGCATTGAGTCAAACAGAGATTGGATGGCATGTACAGGTACAGATGCCCATGCAGCCTCAACACGATGCCACGGCTCATCAACCATAGTGACTGGCGTGTGGTGACGAGCCAATCACGCGGCAACCATGGTCCAGACGTTTTCTATTGGCGAGAGATCTAGAGAACGTGCTGGCCAGAACAACTGCCGAACATTTTCCTTATCAAGGAAGGTCCGTACAAGACCGGCAACATGCGGTCGTGCATTATCCTGCTTAAAAGTAGGATTTTGCATTGCTCGAATAAAGGGCATAGCTACGTGCCGTAACACACAAGAAATGTAATGTCCACTGTTCACTGTTCAATGTACGAACAAGAACGTTCAAATGCAATTTGTGTATGAGAAGCTGGCTGAACAATTTCTTCATTTAAACACATTGTAAGTATAGCTACCGGTACCTTCTTTGTCTGAATGCGCTGAAAAGCTAATAATTTGCATATCACAGCACCTTCTTCCTGTCGTATAAATTTCACGTCTGTAGCATGTCACCTTCTTGCCTTCTTGGTGTAGCAATTTTAATGGCCAGTAGTGTAAGTGGTATGAACAGCACGGAGCAACAGTAAAAGCGTCTAATAAATGTACTGTAACTATAATACGATTATTTGACAATTGTTGAGTATAAGGGGCCATTTTGAAACAAAACAGAGCTGTTGTCTCAAAAAAATGTGAGTTCGTAAATGAAATAGAATTTATATCAATTATTAGAAAACATGAATCTGAGGAAAAACAAATGACATAAAATAAGTTACGTGATATACACTCATGGACAAAAAAATTAGCGCACCAAGAAATAATTGCGGGATCGTAACGAAACTTGACATGAAGCTACATGTCGGGGAGATATGCAAAGTATTAGAAATGCAGCGTAATTGCGCGTTACGTATAGCCGGTAGAGGGCGTTTAACGTCGTTCTCCGTGGAATATAAAACAGGTAACCAAAGCTTGTTTGAGTATGCTAAATCGTTTACAAAGCAAGATCTGAGTTAAACATGCCATTACGCCATTTTCGAAGACAATATGAGCAGCTGTCGCAGTTTGAGAGGGGAAGAATAATCGGCATGATGGAAGCTAGGTGGTCATCTAGGAGAGTAGCTCGTCAGTTAGGCCACCCTGTGTTGTGAGGAGGTGTTGGGACCAGTGGATCCGAGAGATGTCATTTACACGAAGACAAGGCTCAGGACGCCCTCGACATGCCAGTCGTCGAGAAGACCGCCACATCGTAAGAAATGCATGCATACAGCGAATTGCTTCATCGGCCGCCATCTAGGCACAGGTAGCACCTTCACTAGGGTCCCCTGTTTCTTCTCGAACCATACGAAGGCGCCTGGCTGAAGGACATTTGGGATCGCGGCGCCTAATACGTGTGCTGCCCTTGACGCCCACCCTTTGACGCCTCCGTTTGGAGCGGTGCCGCTCCCGAGGAAACTGGACTGCAGCGGAATGGAACCAGGTCGTCTTTAGTGACAAATTCAGATTCAATCTCAGCAGTGATGACAATCGTGTTCGTGTGTGGAGACCCCGTGGTGAAATCCTCAATCCTGCCTTTCCTTTACAGTGACACACCGCTCCCACACCTAGTGTCATGGTATGAGGTGTCATTGCTTACAATACACGTTCACCCCTAGTATTGATCCGTGGCACCATGACCGCCCAGCGTTATGTCCATGACATTCTGCAACCACATGTGTTGCCAGTCATACAACGGCTCCCAGGAGCCATTTTTCAACAAGACAATGCTTGATCTCACACGGCAAGGGTGTCACAAGACTGTCTCCGCACTGTTACTACCCTTCCTTGGCCTGCCCGATTCATAGATTTGTCTCCAATCGAGCATATCTGGGATCATTTGGGACGGCGAGTTGGGCATCCCACGAGTTTGAACGAACTAGAGGCAAGGTCACAGCAAATATGGAACGAAATGTCTCAAGATGTCATACAAAACTTGTATGCCTCAATGGCCTATCATATCGTATCGTACATTCGCGCTATATATAGAGGGGGTTCAACATGGTATTAAATCCTCCGTTCTTTTGTCTTTTTCTCTAAAATAAATGATCCTTTTTCTTTGATTTTCTAATCATTTACTTGTATTAAAGTAGTCATTACGTATGTAAAATTTCGTTTCATTTTCACGACTCCTTCTTGGTGCGCTAATTTTTTTGTCCATAAGTGTACTATATTACAATTAGCGGCACTTTTCTCTCCGCCAAATGATTGTCAGCATTACAGTTCATAGCCACTAGCATTCTGCTAAACTTAAGATTCGATGATGATTAAAACTTAACAACAATCATACTATTTTTAGATATTTTATGTTATCTAAAATCACTTTGTAACCACTCTTGTCATAATAACTGTAACTGACTGTTTCAAACAATAGAAGCGCCCTTTAATGACCACATGTCTTCAATAGAGACCAGGTGAGGAAAAAATGGGGTTGTTATGAAAAATCGCCCATGTTTTTTGAAAATTACTTTTGTTAATGATATGCGTTATCTTTATGCAACCTAACTTTAATTAATAAATAATTATTACTCTAAAGGAGAATTCACTGAACCCAACTCCAAATTTATCACTTTTACAATAGTTTAATCTTTAACATCTAACGCTCGGCAGCTTTATTTTACGGTAAGGTGACAAACTGTTAGCCTTGGCAGGGGTATTTACTTGAACCACCTACCAACCGGTGCGCAGCTAAGCCGTGCATGCCTTAAACGATTGAGACGAAAGGAATCCCTATTCGGGCCAGTCGTTAAGGGCTTTTTATTCCAATCCTTTGTCGTTTGCGACTTGCAGAAGGAGGCACCGCTGCATACCCCCTTCCTAGAGAAGAATGTTGTTTTTTCTGTTTGTTTTTCTGAGAGAAAATTGTTTATCCAACTAAAAACTGCAGTTTTCATACATGTAGGTTTGAGTGTCGTTTGAACGTTTTTCAGTTGACGTTGCCGGAAATCTCTTGTTGAGATGGCGAGTCTAGCTGACGCGTGTACCGTTGCCATTTTGAATCACTAGTCGTAATTTATTAAGAATGTCTTAATGTCTCTATGGAATGAATGCATAATCAACCAGTATCGCTAGGCTGTGTTGACATCTGGTGTTCAAGTCTTGGATCACCACTTCGGTGACAAGCTGTTGACGGCAGACGTGTTTATTCGAACCACCGACCAACCGGTCCGCAGCGACGCCGTGCATGCCTTAGACGACTGAAACGAAAGGAATCCCTATTCGGCCCAGTCATTAAGGGTTTTTATTCCTGTCCCCTTTGTTGTTTGCGACTTGCAGAAGGAGGCCCCCGTTGCAACAGCATGGAATTTTTGTCGTAAATGGTTAAATGATGATATATTCCACTAAGACTGGCGACCCTGAATGATAGTATAAGTGGACACATTTAGAATGTTATTCCTGTTCAAAATCTTTAGGCAAAAATGCCTGCAAACTGCTAAATGTCTCTATGCAGAAAAAGCATCGTATTCTTTATATTATCTCCAGTAAAAATCGTATGATAATCATAAACGACATAACCTGTAATAATAACATAACGAATCTTTTTCCCATGCATTTGTTAACGATCAATGCATGGCGTTCCTTTAACAGTTTTTTTGCATTCAAATAATCTTGTATGAAACAAAATTATCCATTGTTTACTGCAGTCGATGATCTCTTAATTAACCGGTCTTTCGCTCAACCGACTATTCAGCTGAAGAATAGACTTTTAAGCATCTATAGCGTAGTGTTTTAGCCTTCATTATCCAGTTTTTTAATGCTCTATTCCATTGAGCTGTGGATACGTATATGCATCTGTGCTAGCAGAATATCTGCTTATTTTTCTTTTGTTAATATACAGTTAAATGGAGAAGGATGAATAATAGGCGAAATAAAACAATAATATATTCTGTGATTCGGATGAAACAAAAACTAAGGCTCTAGAACAAAGATCGCCAAACCGACGATCGCGAGCTGCCAATAGCTTGCGGGGACGTTTCTATAGATCGTCACGACCTACTTTCCAACATTAAAGAATTTGTTTATAACTAAGAAAGAGTTCCTTCCTTTTCATTAAAGTTAATGTCTGATAAAAAAAAATCTCTGTTAATTTACATTTGTTATTTATTATTTACTAAACTTCAGTTTCTTTCTAATGTACAATTCAGTTTCTTTTTATTATATACAGTTTAATTAAGATTAATTTCATATTTACAAGAAATGCACGTTTATAGGTAATAAATAAATGTAATTCTTTTTCAAAAAAATGTTGGTAGCTTACAGAGTTATTTTTAAAAATGGTACGGCAGCGCATAAACCACAAATGTTTGACGACCGTGGCTCTAGAACACTAATTTTCAGTTAGTTATTTACAAATTTACTGATAAAGTAAACATTTTTTTTTCTTTCAAATGGGTCTGCGGAATGGTAATTACCATTGGAGACCTAGTACATTCCCCGAGAGATAGTATCGCTTTTTAGTGTGCCACCATAAAGGTGGATACCAGTGGCCACAAAGTAACTTTGACGCCCAGTTTCCACCCCAGAGGAAAGAATCTGAGCTCTGACGATGCGAAATTGTACTAGGAATGTAATTTTGACGAGAGTACCCAAGCCAAACAGGTACTCTAGGGATCTTTAACATGCCGCATAATCATACGACTTAGATGTTGTCGATTTTCTGCAGTAAACGTGTATGTGTTAAAAAAAATTTCCGTTCATCATATTCAAACGACGTCACTACATTCCAAAATAATTCGATTTAACTAATGATCTGTTTGGCGATCTATCTGTCTTTGAATCAATGCCAAAATAGATAATAGTTAATTAAAGAGCATCCTGTACAAATATTCACGCAATTTTTCTCTTCGCAAAAGAAAACATATAAGAAACAATTCAATTTTCTTCAGTGGCAAGTAATACCTTTGCACCTCTCTGTACAATTCTATTATTTCAATATAAATCATAAAATACCTGTATTTTCTCTGTAACTAATATTATACAGTAAAGAATATTAACTTAATTGTTTAACCTTGCTTCTCTGCATAAAACTTATAAATTCAGGAACAAAAAAACAATGAAATAAAGATAACCATCATAATCCTTCTGCAAAAGTAGAGATCAAATGGAAAACAAAGGAAAGCGGACCAGGAACAGAAATAGGGATTAATTCAGCAAAAAGTCTAATCGAAACGAGGGGAAAAAGCAATTGGTTGCAGGATAAAGTTAATCTCCCGTACGCCGTCTTAAAAAGAATTATGTTTACGTGAAAGGAGTCTTCTAATTAGCATTGGAAGGGGTTTTTTTTATTATTATTATTAGTTCCACAGAGAACAGTATCAAAAAGTTTTTCAAAATATCTCCTACAAAATTATATTTTTAAAAAAACCGCAAAGAATCTTTTATTTTTTAGGAAAATAGAAAACTAAAATAATTTTTATAGTTTTAAATTTTATTTATTTATTTTTGTTACATTAAGAAGAGAAAAAGAGAGAATTATTTTTTATTTCCATGCAGACGAAAAATAATATTTTGTTTAAAAAAATGTAATGCATTTTGAATATTCCATATTATTATTTTTATTAGTCACTTAAGAGGCTGTTGTTTTTGACGATACGTCAACTCTTCATCGCATCATTTTTCTGAATAAAGAACCTGTAAAAATATCTTTTGGCGAAATAATTTTTATATTTTCTTAAAAATCGTTTGATAGTTATAATTATAATAAACACGTTTTAATAAATCGTTTGATACTACTGTCTAACTCAAAAGTGTCAAACTCAAAGGCTAACTTGGACCAAACAATGAAGGTTTAACTTTAGGTGTGATGCAAAAAAAAAATCAATATTTATAGAAACGTTCGTTTATTTCGAATAATTATAATAAATATACATAAAAGAACAACAAAAAAACTTAATGTTTGCATCCTGACACTAAACATCTCTTTTCTGCTACTATCTTTCGTATTTCAGGAGAAATTTTGTAAGAGTGATTGCTTTCTGAACTGACCCAAGGTGATCTTCATTAGTTCTGCTTCTAACAGAAGACTTGTTTCCTTTCATAACTGAAAATAACTGATCGCACCTATTAGTACTTCCAAACATAAAAATAATTTCACATGCAAATTTTCGAGTATTTTCATGCGTTGTAACGGGTCTATCTGAGTTCTTTCCACTAATAGTCCTCTTGGAGAATATTGGGTCTTTAAAAATTATTCTGTTATAAACCTTCCTCCGAAGAATATGTGATTATGTAAATTAAGACTTGCATATAAAGATTAAACTTTCGAGTTAGAAAAAGAGAGGTTAGACTGCTAACGGATAGTTACGATTGATTAACGTGAAGCTAGGCTTGTGCACTTCGTAGCTTATTTGAGTAATATTAAGATTGACGATTTGGTCGATTAATGATTGAATTGGAATAGGTCGATGGGATTTAGAAGGTGTATTGCCTGAACGTAAGTGATCCGAAGTAATGTTAAAGTCTTCTAATATCTCGTCTACCTAGCTATTGCTTCGCATATTTGGTAATTGGGGCATTTCTTAACTTGGGTTATTGAACTTGTGTTCTTGTTCATAATTGGGAATAAATAAAAGTTGTTGTGAATATAGCTAATCTTCCTTCCGACCCTCCCACACTAATAGACGACACGGGGCGTCTATTAGTGTGGGAGTCTATTACAACGTGACTGGTAAATATTTGAAAAAAATTCAAATACACCTACTCAATGGCGAAACAGAGAATATTAAGGCCCCTTGTAAAGTCAGGTTTTGGGCCCAAAGCCGGATCTTACAGAGTACGTACTTGATGTCAGTCATGCTTTGGGCCCCCTAGAATCCTGCCTCCCCCTCCTCGATGCGGGAGTGTACGTTTCGCCACTGTGCACTTACTTCAATGAATTTTACCTTCAAGTTTAAGTAGCCTTAAATCTCGATCATCTCCATTTGCATATAGCTGAGTACTGAGCCTATATCTATTGAGAAAATCGACGAAAAACAAAATTTGTCTTCCAAGATTTGAATTTTTTTTCTCCGCATTTCTGATGCCGTGCAGTATCATCTAAACTTGATTTGTTCATGTTACACATCGGGAAGTGCGTTAAATTTTCACTTTTCAATTGCTTTTCTCGAAGGTTATATATTATTGTGCGCCAATATAATGGACGGGTAACAAAAATGTTCGTCGCTAGCAGCGAGTTTGACTCCCCTGGTCTAACTCAACGGTCGCCAACTCTTAGAACTTCACTAACCAATAAATGTATACAGTCGGACCTGTATATAATGAAGTCGCTAAATCACGAAAAAAGTTCGTTATATGGATAATTCGTTATATAGAGGTTCATCTTTCAATTTTCTTTATAAGCCACATAAAACGGATTTTAAATTCATAAGCACTACGTATTAAAAAAAGAAATTATTCACACCTTTTTGTAAATTAATAAATACCTATTTCATATATCTTACCTATAAAAAAAAGGAAGAAAGAAAGAAAAACTGCAAGGAAATCTCCTGCAGAATTAAATATTTTTCTTTGATGCTCAAGCGCTTACGTTTTACGTTTTGATCAGTCTTACTGGTAAGACTGATCTACCCTACAAATGAATGGAGAAAACGAGGACACGAGACAACTCCACTGAAGGTGAAAGGGGATATCGAAGATATTTCCAGTGTGAACTGGACAATGGGGTTAAAGGCTGTACTTCTTGGATGAAATGCCCAGAATTATACAGCTCTTGGTGAGTTAGGCTCCTAATAAAACCAGTTCAAGATTTATGAGCACAATAAAATGTGTTAAAAGAGAGAAAAACATGAACTGTCCAGAAATACATCAAAAATAGCGAGAATGAAAAACTGAATCAAAAGAGAAAAAGTTCATTATATAGAAAACGCACTTCGCTATTGGGAGGTTATTTTACGAAGAAAATCGTGAAGTGTTCTTGGTTCCAGGAAAAAGTTCTCTATGTAGAAAAATTCGCAGTATCGAGGCTCGTAATATAGAGGTTCCACTGAAATTTTATAGTTCGTGAACCACTTGGATATGATTGGTTATTATATGACGAACCATTAATATGAATGGACCACTACATGGCGGATCACTCTAATTTATACGACTCTATTTACAATTACATATCACTGCAAAGGAACTTAACGAAAAGCAGGAACAGACCGGCAACGAAGAGCTTTATCTTCAAAGTTTTATGCTGCCAATATGCCATGGTTGCCAATTCTCATTTTCAAATATCACTAGATACACCGGCAAAAATAGCTAGAAAGTCGCTAAACTCAGAAATCAGTCAAGTGGCTCCTGAGCAGGGACGACTTAAGGCATGAGCCAACAGGGTACGGAACCCAGGGCATTTCCACCATGAGGACCTTGTCCCATTTTCGACTCAACCTTAATGAGATCATGATTCGCATAATTTCAACGATCAAAATGTTATTTTCGGTTGTATTCTCCGAAAAACTTGGAATTTCGGACGATATGTTAAGTGGCTACATGTGATGACAGTGGTCCATATATAGGTCTAGGTTTACCACCCAGGGATGTCTTAAGGCATGGACCCGGGCCCAAGGCCTCACCCTTGGTGGGGGCTTCATTTCGTTCTCGACGCTATCTTAATAAGATCATAATCGGGATAATTTTAATGTGGTCAAATATCATTACTGAACTGATTCCCCGAAAAACAGTGAATTTCAAATTGCATGTTAACTGACAAAAGTGCTAAGACTATTATTATGTAGTTATCATTTTCCGTGCCTAGTTTCTCATCATTCACCAGACCACTCCATAAGCTGACCGAAGCAAAACAGAAATTCATCTGGACGGGTGATTGTAACAACGCCTTTAACAAGCTTAAGGACACACTAACATCTGCTCCAGTCCTGGCATATCCTGAAATTGGGAAATCAATTTATTCTGGATACAGATGCAAGTCATGAAAGTGTCGGAGCTGTGTTGTCTCAAGAGATAGATGGTCAGGAGCCTGCCATCGCCTATTTTAGCAAGTGTCTGTCCAAACCAGAAAAAAATTATTGTGTGACCAGGAAGGAACTGCTCGCTATCGTAAAAGCCATGGAGCACTTCCATCCTTACCTCTACGGTCGAAGGTTCCTGCTGCGAACAGATCATGCCTCATTGACCTGGCTACTGAATTTTAAAAATCCAGAAGGCCAAATAGCTAGGTGGATACTACA
>BMAV01014941.1:148592-168770 GCA_019973955.1 Trichonephila inaurata madagascariensis
TGTGTGTGTGTGTGTGTGTGTGTTTATAAAATTTATTTTTTACAGCAAGATACCTTTTGAAAAATTCTTATTAAATGGCCATTTATAAATTTTTTTGTCTTCCTTTTGACATAGGAAGAATATTAAATATAAGGGACTCGCACATGATAAAACCAAAGACGTCTTTCGATTTCGTGTCATTCTTAGGTAATAATTTTTCCCTACAGCCAAATTTTATTACTGGCTCTGTAAAATGCTTCTAAAGCTAAAATTTTTATATATTTGATATCTTCAAAATGCTTCAATTTAGGCATTTTGAAAATTTATAAACTTAAAAATAACGGATAAAAGTAGAGTAAGCCACCAATTTGTAAACATTTAGGATGCAAGAGTTTTTAGAAAAATATTCTCTTTGGACTCAGCTCTCTCAGACAGACATGCACTTAAAAAGGCGCAAGATAGAATATGCAACAATAAACTACTTATACATAATTTAGCTACTTTACGCTTTACTTCAAAATTTGATCGTTTGACGGGTATCAATAATAAAACTGCATATTCCATATTGGACTTCTTTAAAAAAAATTAATTTCGAAAACTTTCTTTCAAAACTTTCCTGTTTTCAAACTTCAAAATTCAAAGTTTAAAAGGCATTTAAATTTTTGTGTAAAAGGGATAAATCTTTTTTCTCTTTTTGAAGTGTTCATTCTATATGTATAATAGTCAGAACTGTGTAATGTATGTATAATAATATTATGCATATAGAAGGTCATTCGCATTTTATGAAAACGATTTTGACAGTTAATCGCTGAAATAGCAGTTTCCACAAATAGCTGTCATACACACGAAAGGCTATCAACGAGAATTAGTTAAGTACTCGTTAATGGCATAGAACATACCATTACCTCAACAGAGTAAGTAACGTACAGACAAATTACTCATTAAATATAAATAAGCTGATAGCGTTTACAAGATCGCTTTTTGTGAATTGTTGCACATTCATTTACTATAAAGTGTGTTATTAAATTCCTACTAGTTCACGATCTCCCTATATATGTCTTGTTCAAATTTTCAATCGTTAATAAAATGCATTTTAAAGTGCTCAATTGAACTGAAATTTTATATACACGATTATTTTGGATGACAGTATGGTAATCTAATTTTTATTAATAAAAATTAATTGATTAAAGTTAATTATTCAAAGAATTACAGATACAGCCACGATGGTATCATTTTTGGCGACTTGTGTCAAAACTTTAAAAGATGTTTTTCTTTCTCACGCTTTAAAGTATTCAGTTGAACTGAAATTTTCTATACACGATTGTTTTGGACAACAATACGATACTTTATTCATAAATAACAAAAATTAATTGCCACTTAATATTGTGATTCTGTCCATACGTATATACATACTTATATTAATTGTAACTATTTAATAAAAAGTAACTGAAATAATAAAAAAAAAATTTTGTTGACTAAAAACTTTTTTAGATTACTTGTTTTTCATTGTGTATGTTACAGGAATTCGCAATTTAACCTCTATTTGAGTATTTATTCCACTGAATAAGCATTTAATAGTTTTAAAAACCTTAGGTTTGTTTGAATCAACAACATTAAATCATATGCAAGAATCTAAAAAAATCAAATGAATAACCAAATTCAGCATTGTCTACTGAACCGAAACAAGGGAAACAATATCTGTTTTCGAATAGAACGCTTGTGTTTCGTTAGTTTTTATAACTGAACAATGACTCATAAAAGTGTAAACAAACTACAAATAATTGATGAAGTTTTGCTAACCTTTTTCTTACGCATCTTATATTCAGTCATGCGGGAAAAAATAATAACAACAAAAGATATATTTCCGACAGTGCAACACGACCATTTCAATAACAAACAATTAGAACCCTTTATCTTCTCTGAAAAAGATAAATTAGATGCAGAACCAAAATAACAAATATTCGTTAATCAATCTCACAGGGAACCATTATTCATCTTTTTACCACGGAGACAGAGCTTCCTATCTTCCTCTGCAGCCGATACCTTCAGTGATGCCAATTTCCGTATCCTAAACTAATGATAAAAATGAAAAAAACGTTCCAGTGGACCTTGGAAGCTGAGCAAAATTACTATGTTGCAAAATAAGGTACGACGTCAAATGGTAATCTATCGCGTCAGTATCATTTATCATCTCGTGCAGAGATGAATAACAGCGCCATGACCTGCAATAATAAGGTTACAATTATTCTGGCAATTCTGAAATTGTGATTCGCCTTGTCGCGAGTCAAGTTCATGAATTATTCGGAAAAAAAATTATTTTTCTTATTTTTTGAGCAACCACTCTCGAAATTGAAATTCTCACTGTGGGGTATCCCTGTGAATAAGTTCATATTCTTTTCCAAGAATTTGTAATTTAAATGGTTATTGTGTTTAAGGTATCCGCGACTACCCTAAAATCATGTTTTTTTTTAAAATTGACAATTTTTTATTATTGTTTTATTTTATAGGCCATTTTATTTGCTTTATAAAAATACTGAGTTTTTTATTTTTCATTCACTAGAACAAAAACTACAAGTGTTTTAATAAAAGCAGATGCCATAACTTTACATAAGATGTCAACTTTAAAATGCGTTTTACTCGAAATATAGGTTTTTTTCGAAAAGCTTAAACGAGAACAGTGATTGCTCAAAAAGTTTTTAAAATAATTTGTTGAAATTTTGTATGTATGTTCTGTATAACTGTAGAAGTGTTTTAAGCTTCAAATTTATCAATCACTGTTTTATTACAAAATTTACAGTTCTTTACGTGAATATATGTTTTTTTAAGCAATTTCATACAATAAAATAAAGTGCTCTAGTTTTTGTAAAAATTAAAATATATCTTATCTTGAAGGTCATTTCAAAAAGGAATAGCAAAGTAATACATGAAAATTGAAAAATTGAGAATTTGTTCATTTACTATTTGTACAGAGCAGACCCCGTTCATGTAATTTTTTGTCAATTTTTACCCATTTTTTCTCATTTCAGTAGTAATATAATTTATTTTTCTCTTCTTAATTTTAGACTTTTTTTCTTAAAATGTACTAAATAAATCTAAAACCACAAAAAAATCTCCATATTTCCATTTAAAAAAAAAAAAATTGTCGCAAGTGGTCGGATACCTTAAAGGATGACAAATAGAACTAACTCGAGAAAATATAAATAGATTTTGAATTTCAATAAAAAAAGAAATTGATAAAAAATTTCTAAAAACATATTACTGATCTGCAAATAGTTAATAAAGAGATATGTACCAGAATATTAAGCCAATGTAACAAAATCCTATCTAATATTAAAAATTTACTCAAATTTTTAGAATGTTTCAAGAAATAAATAAGCATATCAAAAGCTCTAAATAACGAAAAATTGTTATTTTCAAACTAGCTAATTAGTACTAAATAAAAACGCATGTGAGTATTATTTTGATCTTAAAGCTAAAAACACGAAATTAATTTTGGATGGAGCATGGTCATTGGTAATAAAAATGTACTTAATGTTTAAATTTTGTCAGTGGAATCTGATATAAAATTAAAATAATGTAATGGTTTGCAGTCTTGCATAAAAAAATTAACTACTTCCTTAACGTAAAACTCGGGTTCTTTTTTTAAAAAAAAAGCAGAGAATCTAATGTAATTATTTGTAATTTGCTTATATTTGAATCCATGAAAATTCCAATATGTTCATTCTCTCCACAGAAAAACAACAGAAAAGGGGAAAGTGTTATGTTGTCTTTTTACTTAAGTATAAGTCAACGCAAAAAAGCAACATTTAAAGGAGGATTCTTTGTAATTTTTTTTACTCCGCAGGCATTTAATATACGCAGGGAAACAACATTTAACTATCAAAGAACTGGTGTAATATACATAAGATACTTTATCTAATTATAAATGTTTGCAATATTTTTTAAAAACGTAGAGATAAAATTCAACCTCATGATTGTTTTCAGTTCATTCTATACCTGAATCGTTGAAACTGTCAGAAAGCTTCTAAAGCTTCAATTAAACTACAAAGTACCAGACCCTATCTCATACGAATTGGTTTCATATAGTTCAGTAAACAAAAATTCTCTCTCATTTAAATAGGAATTCTTATTGATGAGAAATTCTTAGAGAAAATACAATTTTAGCCAATTTTTTAAAATACTTTTTAATCCAATATATTCATACTGAGCAATTTAGTGCCGTCCAGAAATACGGAATAGTTTCCAAAATTTTCACAAAAATAGTAACAACTTATCAGTTTATATTTGACTGTGGACACACATCATAGTAATTATTCAAAAATTATCCAGCTAAAAACATTATGCATCTTAAGAATAAGAACCATAATTATACTTATTTTACTTACAATAAATACTGCAACATATTGTAGCTATATTTATAACCATTCTATATATGCCACACATATACTGATAATATAGTATATATGATACGATATCGAATAGTTGTGACGTATAACTGTACAAAACACAAAATAACTGCTTTTCGCCACAAATACAAAAAAATTATGTATTGTTTCAAATATTGCATACAGGAAAAATCACGCCAGGAAATTTTAAAAAATAAAAAGCTAAATTATAACTTATCTATTATATTTTTAAATATTTACTTAAAAATATGTACTTTAAATTCCTTATCCGTTATTTTTCTTACGCAACAAAACAATCCCAGAATTTAAACGGAATATAATTAATAAAACAAGTATATTTTAATACAAATTGAAACAACTCATCCAATGCAGAATCACAAATTCAAAAATTGAATATTATATCTAAGTATTCTTTTGAAATTTTAGTTCTCAGTTGTCTAATATTTGCTATTCTACAATGAAAATGTGCGCTTCTAATGCCAATCTGAAACCAAAAATAATAGAATTCCTTTAGAGAAAGATAGTTTATTACGTTTCCATTTCAACAATTCAATACGACCTTTTTTTTTTTTTTTTATTTATAATACAAACAGCCTGAAATATGATTCTAATTTATGTTAATTCCTAATTCAAAGCTCATTATTTATACATATTTAATGATTATTTTTTAACTTCTCTAAATGTCAATAATGAATAAATAAGCTTTATCCATCCCAATTGTTGTCTACAAGTTACTCTGAGGTTAGTTCATCCAAATTTTTAGCTTTCATTTTGCTAAATTTCATTTAATAAATCTTTTTCATCAAAAAAAATCAGATTATGAGCCTACATATACATAAAAATATACACGTACGTGTACATTAGAAAAAGTATTGCTTTAAAAAATATACAGATATAAAATATAACCTTATAAAATAAATATTCTCAAATTATGCATTAAAAATATTCAATAACCTTATTTTGACTATTAAATACATTACTAAGCATTTAAATGTACAAAAACGAAACTGGATATATATATAAGCAACACAAATTATTATTTTTCGCAGGTTGATATATTGTATTTTAACCTGTTTTTTATACAAAATACTTTTATTTTCTAGCATATCTTTCAATATAGTATTTTTTTATAATCTTTATTCTACCAGAATTTAATCTAATTCAGAAAAAAGAACACAAGTTGTACTCACATTTTTTTAAATATTTCTTTTTCCTAACAAAAAATCACAGAAAAAAAATCACATGTATTTCTTCTTTACTTTCTAATCATCAAATATACTTAACAATATGGAACTTTATTAATTTCACTTTAAAATATAGGTTAATTTTATCGGTAAAAATCTCCTGTGTATTCATATTCTACCAAAAGATTTTTTTTTTTTAAGATAAGTGATTCTGAAAAAAAATATTTTTTGATTACGAAAATAGCAAACGATTAATGATAATAAAAAGATCTGGATATTTTTCAAGCAAAATACATCTAAGAGGAATGTCAACATTTTAATTAATTTGAATTTTGATTCGTTGAAAACTTTGAGATTCTTTGATGAGAATTCATTTTTATTTTCAAAAACTAGTATTCTTAAAAAATTCAATATTTTTTTGAATACCCAATTTAGCTTTGACTGTTCATATATTAATAATTGTTTTAATGACATGTTAAAACTTTTAAAAACCTACTCCAATTAAATTTTAAATAAATTAGAGCAAGAAAAAGATTTCAATTTTTTTTATAATAATAACAATTAAAGGAATATATATTATCTTTAGTTAATTACAGTTATGACGTAAGTGAAAAGCAAAAGATAATATCTATCTCTAAAACAAATACATCTTTAATAGCTAATAATTGTAATAATTACAGTTTATTGATATCAATTAATTTGAAATGAATTCATGAAAATCAATCTTCAGACATAATTTACCTTTAATTACTAATTATGAACAGCATCCGCAGGACATTTCATTTGAAAGAAAAGGCTCTGTTTCACAAGTTAATTACTTAAGAAAGAAATTAAAAATTTGCTTTTAACATTGCATTTGGCTTCTTTTCATCTCTAAAACCTGAAAAATATTCAGCTTTTTCTGTTGTTCGATTAAAGAAATAAATATTCTCAATTAGCAATAATTATAATTAATTACTAATTAAGTAATAATAATAATAAAATAAAGCTCATCAATTATTGAAAATTGCATCATATCAAATTAATATTTTTTTTAATTTAAAAAATTTTTATAAGAATTTTTTTTATTAATTTTTCAAATTTCTTCAAATTGGTTTGAATTTTTAAAATTTAATTTATTATTATTTTAACTATCGTTCAACAAAAATGAAATAACATTAAAAAAAATTCTTAAAATCATCTTATGTACATTAATTTTAAGTGTTTATTATTAACTCGGAAGAAAATGAATGAGAAATAATGACATATGATCTAGTAAAAATATTTTTGAAGTAACTTGCGAAAATTGTTTTATATCTGTTTAAAAAATATATATAATTAGATTATGTTATGTGCAAAGCTGGTAAAAGCACTCCTACTAATATCTATTTCACAACACTTAAAATTCCAATGGGCTCAATTCATGACGGTCACATGATAAACACAAACACGTGTTCTCCATTGAATTCAAAACAGACATCAAATTTGTTGTTCTATTTGTGAAACTTTGGTAAAATTTCAAATTTCATAATTAAGTTAAAATGTTCAAATGTTATAAAAGATAAATTTCTTCAAAAGATTTTAAAACTAAAAAAAATCTTATTTTATGCAGGTACTTTTAAATAAAAGGCATTTCGTCTACCTATGTGTATGATTGTAGTTGACAAATTTGTATTTTTTAAGAGAAAGTTTCTGAAAAGATCAAAAGTTGGCAACAACAATGCGCATGAACTGATTAGTTGCGCGTATTTTATCGTGTGACTATGACTTCACATGAGATTTTGAACTGATTGGCTAAAAACACGTGGTTATCATTATCATGTGACTAATGACGTCACATGAATTGAGCCCATTGCATTCCAAGGAACATAAATATTTTCAATGTTAACTTAAAATGAATGAAAGAAATCAAAATAACTTCTTAACTTCACATTTACCCCGCAAACTGATTCTGAACAAGAAAAATACGAAACTAGTTCTTTTACAAATTCAGTTCACGAATACGATTCTCCTTTTCACATGAAGAGTTAATTGCATAGAAACCTGTAATTGCAGACATTTAAGAAAAAAAATAGTTTTCAAGGTGATTATTTTCCCAATTTAAACAAAAAAAAAGTCAGCTTTTGACCTTGAATAGAACGACGAAATGCTATTCTAACTAAAACACACAGTTTTTTCTTACTTTGTTTTTCACCTTGAACTCTACCTAGAAGATGGAAATGGATGTAAATATTTCAAAAAGAAACATTTTATAAAGAGCACTTCGTTATCAGTATAGATTGTAAATGTTCAACTGAAAACGAATCCTAGTCATTTCCTGTCTCTCAAAAATGAACAAAAATTCGTGAGAATTATTTCTGCAGTTAAATTTTTGAAGTATATATAATCAGAATTAAATACTCGAAAAAACCTTCTAACTCATCCTAGAAAAATAAAAAAATTTGCGTAGGTTCAATATTACTAAAACAATAATATTAGAAGTTAAGTTGTGCATATGAAAACAAATACACTACTCACGAAGGATCTTCAGACTATTGTCCATGGGATTATTAAAAAAAATTTGTCTTGAAAACTTTATGAAAATTTCAGTTTGTAATGCATCTACTAAAACTGTCCAAGAATTTTTTTAAAATGAAACTTTTTAATTTTAAAAAAGAGCCAAAAATTTGTCATTTTTTTTTCTTTCTGTAAAAAAAATATAAATACTAGATATTTTATGATATTTTTTCAAACATTTACTTCAACGGAATGGAACAAATTCCATTTTGTAAGAAAGAAATGTACACTGAAATACGAAGTGAATAAAACCAGAAAAAAATCAACACAAAAATATGATTATTTATATTCTGTGAACATTTTTATGTCAACCAAACATTATACCTAAAGCATTTCCGTTACTATCTGCATTCATGTCAGTTTTGTTTTCATTCTACAAAAAAACGAAAAGAAAAAACTGCTAGTATCTCTTTAGAAATTCTATAATTGATTTACTGAGTCTGACACAGAACACATAAATTCCATAATTCATTCAAAACTACAGGAACCTATATCGAGAATAATAGTTCATAGCAAACAATATCATCACAATGGAGTTATGAAATAAAAGCTAAAAAAATAGCAATAGATACATTCGATTATCGCAGCAATCTCTTGCTTAGTGTGTTTACAAACCAGAAAAAAGAATATTCATGTCACCCAGCTTAACATTGTTAATTCGAAGGACATCACATTGATTCCACTTCGTATACTGATTGCATGTGATGAAGAGATAATCTAAAAAAGTCGGGTGGGCAAAAAAAAACAAAAAATACAATTAGGTGGGGGAAAAAAGAAAAGACGCAAAGAAAAACAAATGACAAAAATCACGAGACTACATTATGCCTAAAGGTCGCGTCCTTGAAAGCAATTGGTGACGTAATATATCGATTAGTTGAGAAATCCTTCGATAGATGGCCTTAGGTGTTCTATGTTGGGAAAATGCTTCAAGAAAAGCAGCATTAGTTTCTGTTTCTCTGAAAAACGGGGACTTACCGGTAAAATATTACTTAAATACTGTTCTTTTTTAAAGAAAGAAAAAAATTACTATAAATTAACAAATTGCGATAGATAATTTCAAGGCAAAACGTTCCTCGACATATAAATAAAGAATAAAAGCTTTATAAAATTATAAAAAATATTAAATACTTTTCTTTAAAAATTAAAAGTGATTATAATCGTAAGAAATAATTACATTGCAAATACTATATCATCCAATTTATTCGTTATGTAAGCAGGGTTATAATGTAAATTTGATAAGTTATTCGCCCAAATAATTTCTAATAATTACTTACTGAGTATTTAAATGCACGTTTTACTATAAAATTGCATTGCCATACTTATTCCATTCAAATAAAATAATGCTTATTTCAAGGAATAACATAAATAAAAGAATTATTTTGAAAAAAATTACTTTATGTTAAGCGATAATGAAAAAGATAAAAAAAAATTCAAAATTACAAAGATGCATTTTAAATATAAAAACATAATAAAAAGATTATTCGCATCAAAATGCTAATTAAAAAAAAGACGTAAGTATTTACAAATACACATCACTGAAGGAAATACAGTGTAAAGCTTTTAATTAATATTTTTTTCTAATATTATGGAATAAATGAATACTTCATACAATATGGTATCCAAATTGCATGAAATTCATCATAATCAATATGGAATAATTTTTGATTTAGCACCAAATTAATTTCGCAATAACTTTCTTCATAAAATAATTTCTATGTTAAAAAGTAATAAATGATATTTGCACTATTATTTCTGGTAATAATATTATTGATACCGATTTCGAACTTACATTCGGTACAATAAATTATTAAATTTTATTTCCTCTTGAATGGTGTTGGAAATAATATAAATATGAACCAATAGTGGGGTTCGAATAATTTAGCCACCAGGTCGTAGCTTAATAAACAAAACAAAAAAAATTGCTTATTTCTTAAAGAACCGATACAAGAAGAATTTTAACTATACCATTGATATAACATGTATATTATATTATTTACCCGAATAGTGAAAATGTACTTCGTAATTGCTAACTTATTTTTTAATCCGTGAACACACAAAATAAAAAACAAAGTGATGAGTAATTGCAAATAAGTTATTCTTTTGCGTTAAATCTAGTTATAGTGCATTTAGTATACTTCATTTGTTCTCTTATACTACATACGTATCTTTCACTTTTCTTTCTAATAGAAAGATAAAAGAAATACTGTTGATAGATTATAATAAATGAAATAGAATTCAAGCATTGTATATCACTTGTTGATAGATTATAATAAATGAAATAGAATTCAAGCATTGTATATCACTCATCCGTATAATAGATGAAAAATTATGTTATACAATGCGTATAATGCATAATGCGTGATATGTGTTGTTTACGAGGACAATATGAAGCAAAAAATTTTTATAAAGAAAATAATTTTATAGTTATATTGAACTATTGTGAATGTAGACAAATGTTGTATATATGTAACTCATATCTGTCCTCCTAAAAGAGTTATTAACAAAGTAGTAATTCTTTTATTATAGTTTGAATCGAATATTTTGTGTCAGCCGCTGGGGTGGGCCATTGTTTTGGCTCGAGGACCACATTGAGGAAGCGCAGGTCACCAGAGGGTCGAACCTTTTAAAATGATTGCATTTATTAGTCAACTTGGCATCTCCGAAAAGGTTTAAATTGTACCATAATCAATAAAAGTAAGTTGAATAAAATAGTGGCAGTTCTATTCAATTTCTTTATTCTGAGAATTTAATATCTATGTCTGTGAGCTCATTTAATTTTAGAATCAGTTTAAGATGACTGCCTACCTTGAAAATGTCGTTTTCCGTCTACATAAGGCATTTATTTTTTACTTCAAAAACTTGAACATTTTTTTTTTAAAAAAAGTTTTTCTTTTTTCTTTACGCGAAATAGAAGTAAAGTTAGAGAGATTTTGAAAAACATCACTCTATGCAAAAGGGCGGTAAGATAAAACTTTAAATGCGTTTTTCTCAAAATTATGTTTTTGAAAGAAAATCTTTACCAGATACATATCTTATGAACCAAACCATATAACGTTTTGAAATTTTGTGGGAATGTTTATTATACTATTTTTCATTAAGTGGACCATTAGTTTTGTTGTAGATTAAATATTTTTTCATTTAGGGTAATTTTTATAAAGAAAAAACTTTAAAAATATCAAAATTTTCATACTTTTATGTATAATTGTCTGTACTTTTTTTGTATTTTAATATTTTTCTTAGATTTTGGTTCATTTTGAAGAGCACCGTAATATGTATGTTGTGTATAAAGAAAATTGTGATAATTATATTAGAAATTTTTATACAGTGTTAAGCGTTTTAGTAAAAATTTGATAAAATTTCCTTGAAAACAACCAATTTTTCTAAAAGTACAATATTCATTTAAAAAATTTTATGTATTTACATATTTATTTTTTTATTTTTCTTCCTAAAAACACTCAATTTGTTTCAAAAATTTGTTTTTATAAAAAAAATGGGTCCGAAGGTAGGCAGTCACCTTAAAGAAACAAATGTACCCTATCACATTTTTTCATAATTTTTTTTTTTTTTTTTTTGAAAATAGCAGTTAAATTACTTGTTGAAATTCTCATCACAGTCTGCAAATTTATGTCAGCCAACTTGCATCTATATTTAATTTTGCTGATCTTCATGCAAGAAAAACTTTGCTCACAAATGTATGTAGAACCGATATAGAGAACATTTTCTGTCTATTTATTTTCCTGACTGTCTTGGGGGAGGGACGCAATTTGCAAACTCTTGGTCCAAAAATGATGGTGATATCAGAACTCAAGACAGGATTTCTAAGTTAACCTTTATCAATGAGAAAGAAATTATTCTATATCGACTGCGAATAGTTTGTAATAATATTTTAATGCAAACTATTTTTTTTAAGCTCAGTTTTTTTAAGTACTGGTTCAAGAGCAACTCTTTTAAAACTAGAAAAACGATTGTTAAAAACATAGAGCTAAATAACACGTAAACAAAAGCCGTAAAAAGAAATAGCAGCGAAAACTAACACATGCGCAATAGATACCAACAGTTGTGTGCATGGCCAATACAGCATTGATAGAGATTAACTCAGTATCCATACATAAAAATTTTATATGTATAAAAATCCCATAATCTGAAGCTTAACAATTGAATTTTATATAATGTTGTTGTTGTTGTTTCTTATCCCAGATGGTGTAACTTAGCTACACCATCTCCATAAACCAAAAATCGCCAAAAAATCCAAAAATAAAATAGGATTTTCTAAAATCTCGTCAACAGTAAAACTCAAGCAGTTAAAAATATGACTGATCAGCCTCCACCTATGACACCCTGGAAAGACCTTCCGGCCCTGTTGAAAAGTTGCTGTTGTTACTGATGCCACCTGATCGGCAAAGGCCAGATCAAGGCCCACGAAATTCATCATGGCAAAAGGCTAAGTGATGCCTGTCGTTAGCCGTAGCTTTGAGCACCATACAGGTGGCAGTACGATTTAGCTCGTTTCCAACCCAATTTTGAGAAAAGACACCTGGGGGTGGTCAGGGGCCTCCCACCTCTGTACCCCTTCCACCAACCACACGAGAGGACTTGTGGCTCGACGGCTATTTAGAGTACCTCCATGCCGCAAAGGCGCTATACATTTACAAACATCCATGTCTTCTCCGGGATTCGAACCCAGTCCCTACGGCACCGCATTCAGCGTCGCTAACCACAACAAGGTTTTTTTTCCAAAATCCCAAGGGCGAGTAGGGAGTATTCTCCAAAGTGCATTTACTTCTATTCTTTTAATAAAGGAAAGTTCTGCAAAGGTTAAACCAGTGTCACCCCGCAAGGTATCAGCAGTGGTAGGCTTGGCCAAACTATCGGCTATCTCGTTACCATTCAATCCAATATGGGAAGGAACCCATTGAAAGTATATAGAGCAGGGGTACTCAACATTTTTTTTTCTGCTGAGTCGCATACGTATGTCAGCTATTTCGCGCAGGCCGCATACATATGTTAATTATTTCATGTGGGCCGCAACATGAGGATAAATGGGGGAGGGGGGAGAAATGCTTTAAGACTACGATAACAATGGAAATTTAAATGTGAAAAATTGATCAAAATATTACAACTCCTGTTTTGCTTTTTTTAATTATTATTTTTTTTTATTTTTGTCTCTAACACTAAATTAGAAGCATTTAAGAAACACTTCCTCATGACAATGAATTTCCAACCAAATTTTTAATACAATGTTCTTAAGTAAGTGAATTGCTCAGAACAATGAGCCATGACGGGGCCACTTAAAAAGACTCGGTGGGCCGCAGGTTGAGTATCTCTCAAATAGAGTGTCTAAAAGAAAGTCGAACCACAACATCCAGAATATTTAGGCTTGTCATTTCCCCAACAGTTGTCCAATGAGAAAGGTGCTGTATAGAACCACGACTGTCAGTTAAAATCCAAATGTTCCTGAAGACAAGCTCAGAAGCAGTGTCAATAGATTGCAATCCTTTATACATTGCAATAAGTTCAGACCTAAAAACAGAACAGTAGTTAATATTCATAATTTTTATGTTAACTACACCATCAGGTGTCTCAATGTGCACGCCGCTTCATTTTATATAATAAAACTATTATATAGCTTTTTACAGGAAATAATGCAGACAATCAACTACCTTGTTCTAAGAAATTAAATTTTAAATATTTTTCTTTTTTACATAACATTAATATCGACAAGTATTTTTTTAAAAAAAAGGGGAGGGGAAGCCACAGAAACACATGCTTCGCAAATACCCAATAATTGATACACCTATTTCCTTTAACACCTTTACTTTTAAATTCTTGCACGCGGCCTTCGTAACACTAATATTTCTTCCAAATACCAATTTCAGCGCCGATTTTATCTATGCAGGAAATAAATACGGTGCGCGATTTTCCGTTTATTCGTGAATATGTAATTTTTGCTGAGACAATCACGCAAATAATTTAAGCTTATTAAAATTTATCAAGCAAAATACCTTAGATAATTCTATTAAAGAAAAAAAAAACCACATTCCATTTCGGGTTTTCCAATCTTATTCGCCGATGTATATATCTCATGAAAACAAATTACAATAGCCAGGAGGAAAATATAATTCTCTTTCTATTTTTCTTCTTTCAAAATGTAATATAGTTTCGAGAACAGTTTATTCTGATTCTATATTCATAAACAGAAGACAAAGTGATAGCCTACGGTAAAAATATTTAAACCGGTAGAGGCTGAAAACCAACTTTTGAACTCCAGTTCGTGGAAGAGATCAGCTCTCAAAAACTAAAATTAATCGCCCAGAATTCATGAATTTTAAACAGAGACCAAGAGCAAAATTGCAATGCAGTTTTACGGCGAAAGATAACAGTAATTTTTGCTGTTAGGTTCTTTTCATGAATACCGAATATTAAACTCATTTCGAACGCATTTACAAGTGTAATAAACTGGACGAACTAAAAATAGAAATAGGATCAGGTTTATATTCTTAACTAGACATTTTGTGCAAAATTTTCACTAGTTTTTAACAAGGAAGGAAATAAATAGATATATTCAATATAAAATCAAATAAAAGATTTTTAAAAAAAGAAAGGGAGAATTGAAATGAAATAACAGAAATTACGAATCAATATTCGTACACGAATAATTATTACACTTAAGAACGCAGCGGAAATAATAAAATCGCTTGCTAGACTTCTTGCTGCCACTTACGAATATAATAATATTGTTTTTAAAATTATATTAAGCATTATCTATAACTGCAGTTTTTTAAACTATTATTAATGCTTGAAATTGTCCTTTTAAATATAAAAAAAAATTGTGGGGAAAATTTTTAGAAATCAATTTAAACATACATATCTCTCGGCTGTCTTATATTTCGATTCTATTTTCCTACAAGTTGTTCTGCGATAATAATTTTCAATGCAAAAGCATTATAGATTTTAATTAATGATTAAGATTTTACTTAATGTTTTCCTAAATGTTCGATATGAAGTAATTTTTCGTATACTATTTCGCAATTGTTAACTGAATCAAGAGAAACAATTAGATGTAATAATTTCCATATAACCTTAAGGAGTATTGAAAAGCTAAAATCTTATTTTTTTTTTTTTTTGTCAATTTGAGATTTTTACATTTTTAAATTGTATAGATTTTAACCTTTCTAAAAATACCTTACTTTAACCTCTAGGGTAATCAGAAACCCTTAAAACCTATTTTTAAATAATCGTTGAAACTGGGCCACGCCCATTTGAAAGGCGAAAAATGTAAACAAAGTACTTCGTTTTCGCTGAAAAGTTGAACGTCTGAGATATTAAACAAAACATCCATCTTTTATTGTAAATTGAGCCTTATTTTTTTTATTTACTAGCCGATTAGAAGTCTCACTGTATGCATTAAAATCAATTTATCACAAAATGTAAATTTTGATGTTCGATGTACCTTTTCTGAGAAACTTCTGTTCACAGGTATGTAAATTTTTTATAATATATTTATAATGATGGCTAATACATAATGAAATGAGTGTTTTGTAAAAAAGTGAAAAAAAATGTTTTTACAAATTTTTTATGTGAAAAATGGGTCAAATTTCGCAATGTTTGATAAAATATTTCCTAAATTATTAAAAAATTCAAAATTAGCTAAAAATTCATTTCAGTACAATGAGAAAGGTGAGTTTTAATTGTATGAAAAATTTCACGTATGTACATATAACAGATTTTGAGAAAAGGTACATCGAAAATAGCCAATTTAACATTGTCAGTATAGAGAGAGAGGTTTCCAACTTCCCTTAAAATCTTTATCATTTCATTGAATTAATTGAAACTTGGTTCAGTTTTATTACTCAACAACAGCAAATCTTGTGAATTTAGGCTCACTGATCTTGAAATGTTCTTGTTTCCCTTGTTGAAGCTGATCCAACGACTCCTTAAAGTAGCCTATGAGAATCTTAATACTGTTTATAAGCGTGTAATATATAGATATAATATCCAGAAATTTCTAAAAAATGATAGATGAACAATATACGCTTTTAATAAAGTTGAAGCAACTATATGAAATTATTCTAAACTTAAATACTGTACTCCAATGCAAAAAGAATTTGAGAGAGAGAAAAGCTCTGTAAATCTGACAACTTCTGAAAATCTAATATATTATCGTTGATAAGACTTGTATTTTCGGTCAATAAAACGATAAATTTGCTAAATAGTCTATAACAGACTCTTAAAATATTTGCCATAATTTTTACAAATTGCCACCCATAAGTAATATTTAACTTAAAAATTTTCATCTCTCTCTGTGCTTCTGATTTTTTTCATCCTAAAAAGATTTTTTTTAATAGAGTAAAAAAGATATATACCACCGCAATATAATAGTACTTCGTATTATGATTTCTATGCGTATGTGTTTTGAAACAAATTAAATCTTGCATTCCACAAACAAACCAATTCAAGGAGCCTATATTACCTTAATGCAACACGAACAACAAAAACAGAAGAAAAAAATCGTGAATCACAGTATTTGTTTTTGAAATCTTTATGACATAAGTACATTGCTGGCTATCCAAAATGAAACACCTTGGAGGAAGTATCCAAACCACTTGAAATTTTCACAACTGCAACTGATCAGAATTTCAGAGCAGACCCAAATCATAGGCACTTGTAGCATCACCAACAAATACTATATGATGGGACAATATTATACCGTCTGGAAGTACTGGTATTAATTTCTCGAAGAGTGTGTGTGTGTGCGTGCACTTGTGTGAGTGAGAGAATAGCTTCGACATACCTCGAAGAAAAAGAAACACGCCATTCGAGCTCGTTTTTGAGTTCGACCGAGCATAACTTACAGAGATTGTGGATTATCTTGCAATATTGAAACAAGTGGTGCTTCTTCCTGACATAATGAAGCAACTATCATGTGGATCTTTAATCGTATTATGCAAGTGAGAACAACTGACCTTCACTAATTGCACTAGCCTCGCTTAATGACAAGCATATTGTGCTAATGGCAGGGATGGATCCCTTTGCCACATCAAGAATCATATTATAACAAATACAATCTCCAGCGGCGCCTCCTTCTACAAGTCGCTAACATCAAAGGACAGAAATAAAGGCCCTCAACTACTACCCCGAATAGGGATTCCTTTCATCTCAGTCATCTAAGGCGTGTACTTTGGACCCGAAGGTGGCCAGTTCAAATACACTGCACTCAAACAGCACTGAAGATCACCATGGTCTTTCTCCCCTCAGTCTCCAACAACTTGTCGCCCAGGAATCGATCGCCAGATGGTAGCACAACCTAACGATGCTGATTATACATTCCATAGAGTCTAAGACATTCTCAATAAATCATGAATAGTGATTCAAAATGGCAACGGGCACGCGTCAACTAGACCCGCTCTCTCAACAAGAGATTCCCCATAACGTCAACAGAAAAATGTTCCAATGACACTCAAGAACCTACTGAAGATGCATAACAATTGTAGTAATTGGCTGGAAAAACAACCTTCTCTCAATATCGTTCAGAAAGTCAAAACAGAAAAAAAAAACTTTCTTCTCCAGGAAGAGGGTATGCAGAGGCGTTTCCTTCTGCAAGTTGCAAACAACAAAGGACAGGAATAAAAGCTCTTAACGACTGACCCGAATAGGGATTCCTTTCGTCTCAGTCGTCTAAGACAGTGCTCCTCAACCTTTTTACCGCCTCGGACCGCACAACGTTTGATAATTTTACCGCAGCCCGCTGAGGGTGGGACACGTTGATTGTTTATACTTTAAGATTGTTTTCATTTAACAATTTTAATTTAGTTACATTTAAATATGCCTTCAGAATAAAATATAGTTGCACCAAAAATGAATAAAAGGCATTTAACGTGGAATATAAAGTGATTTCTGTGGAAAGTTGCGCAAATCCGAGAGAAATGCAGCACTTAAAATACAATGGTAATAGTTTAATGTTCTTTTGGCGGCCCGGCACCATTTGATCCACGGACCGGAGATTGCGGAACACTGGTCTAAGACATGCACGGAGCAGCTGCGGAATGGTAGATTGGTGGATCAAATAAACACCCCTGCCAAGGTCAACAGCTTGTCGCCCATCATTTGGTGCCTGCACGTACCATTCGACGTCCAGTACAATGAATGTAAGTAAGATGTCCGTAGCTGTGAACACTTTTGTCTCCCAATTATGGTATAATGAACAGCAGACATGGTATATTGAACAGCAAACATGGTATATTGAACAGAAGACATGAACAACCGAATGGTGCAGTATTATCTTACAGACGAATCACACATCTGTTGCAACGCTACAATGGCTGGATTGGGGTCTGAAAACACCGTGGAAAGACTTTAATTAATTACTGCCCTATGTATCACTATACTAGTGCTGAACCCGGTATTATGGTTTGGGAGGGCATTGGATTTCATTCTCGTACAACCAAGCACACATTGCATGCACAATGACCAGTCAATGTGCCTCTGAGGTCTTACGGCCTGATGCCTTTCTTAACCTGCGGCAACATTCCACGTAGCCAGACGTAGCATGCAATGTTTATGTCTTCTTCGCCCACTAAATCGCAATCCTACCTTCGTCTGTTCTTCCGATATATTTCTTATTGAACACGTTTAGTAGATTATTGGAAAGTTACTGACTAGGTGTGTGTACCACTTGTTGCATACTTCCGATCAACTTCAGCAATGTGTGGAGGCATCATAGACTGTTGTATCCCAACAAGGCATCGAAAATTTTTGCCATTCATTGCCATGGCGTGAAGCAATGATTATTGCCAGCCATGATTGCAGCATTCCATATTGATTTTCTTGTATTCATCATCTCACGTAAGGCTGTCTTTTCAATCATTTCTCTTTTGTACAACGTTCTAACCAATTTAGCTGGAACATCTCTTGTCCTTGATGTTTCATATTAGATGGCCAACAGTATACATTAAAAAGACGACAGTAGCCTACAACGTTATTGTTTATCATTTTTATATTTCAGAATCTGAAAGAGGAAAAAACCAACAAGTTTCTGATTGATTTGCAGCAATGAGAAAAATTTGAAAACAATGGGAATAAAACAATTCCACACTCTAATTTCGGAATTTTTTTTTAATTTTTATTTATTGTCGTATTTTTCCTTTCTCTTTTTAGTTCTTTAACATTTAGTTTGATGTAAATTTTAGCTGAAACTAAATTAAAAAAAAAATATTTAGGAATTCATTTTTAAAAAAACACACAAATAATAGAATGAAAAATTAATTTGCCACAAAAATTTCTGATATCGTATTTATCATATTTATTTTTAATAATCTATTTGATTTAAATTTCCATAATGAAATAAATCAATATCTTCATATAAAAAGAAATAACCTTTATACGAAAGAAATGCTATCAAAATAAATGTTTCTGAAATTTTCAATGCCAAACAAGTTAATGACCGATCTGCTTAATTTAGTTACAAGAAAAGGAATCGAAATACTTGAAGCACTCAAAAAAAAAGTTCCATCATTAGAACTATTTAAAGTGTTTTTCCGATTAATTTGAGTTTTTTAAATTGAAAAACTTTTAACGATGTCGAATTCATGCGCAGTCATTCACTAATTGCTTTAAATAGAACTCTTTTTTTAGCATTCAAACATATTTAAGCGTCAAGGAATATTTTGTTTTTACTTCACGTGTATTGAGGTGTTGTTACTTGACCGTGGTTCAAAATTACGAGGTTCATCGCCAAAAGCCATTGTGTATCTGCAAAGTGCGGCGATAATAAGCAATCAATCATTAGGTGCTAGGCCTAATTTTTGTAAAATTCATTGTCATTCCATTCTTTAAATGTTAGGAGAAGAAACAATGAGAAAAATTCATGTGACGTCATAGTCACATGATAACTATAAGCATGTGTTTCCAGCCAATCAATTCCTGCGATTCACTGTTGCCAACTTTTGCTTTTTGCACATTCTTTTAAAATGTATATGTCGCAGGAAAATGACGAAATTAGGAATTTCATGAAATCCATAATTGATGGGATCAATTGACGGGAGATTTTAAATAAACGTTTCTTTAAGGTCATTTCC
>BMAV01014941.1:172833-183192 GCA_019973955.1 Trichonephila inaurata madagascariensis
AGTGTTCAGTTTCCAGGAAAGCTTAAAATTACACTTTTCACACACACTAATTGCAAAATTAGATTAAAAATTTAACTTCTGACTATAAATTTTAAATTTAGAATTCCTGACCTTTAGAATCATTCGTATATTTCATTCAATTACATCGAAAAAAAGTTACCCATCCGGTATAGAGGTTAGCGGCGCTGTCTGCTTAACCGTAGGGCCTGGGTTCGAATCCCAGAGAAGGCATGGATGTTTGTAAATGTATGGTGCTTTTGTTGCAGGGGATAGGCGTCGAGCCGCAAGTCCTCTCGTGAGGTTGGTGAAAGGGGAAGAGAGGTGAGAGGCTCTTGACCTCCCCCCAGGATGTTCTCCCTCAAAATTGAGGTGGTACCGAGCTAAAATCGTGCCATCCCCTGCATGATGTTCAAGGCTACGGCTAACGACAGGCGTACATCTAGTCCCTTGCCACGATGAATTTCACGGGCCTGGATCTGACACAGTCGGGATCAGGTGGCATAAGAAACAACATAAAAAAGGGCTTTTTTTTTTCGTTTAAAATTTAAGCACTCGAAAAAAAAACTATTTTAAATTTTTCTTTCACCCTCTCGTGATTTGCCAACGCAAGTGTCATCCAACTGCAGCTCGAAACTTCGTGATACGTTGCCAATATTTGGTTGCGAAAAAGTCTAGTTAATTAAATAAAACTAAACCAAACCAAACCTAAGTCTGTCTTCACCTCACGAAACACACAAACACACACAATACTCTTTTGTGTTTATGTGTCTTTTCATTTACGTACACTTCTCACACCCAGAGCGAAATAAGTTCCAGTATTTTTAGTTTATCATTCACATGTCCGTTTATGTGAATCGAGCGGATGTCTATTCCGGATCAAAGGGGGTTCTTTGTGACTATTTTGGATCAAAGGAACCCCGCCGGCATGTTAAAAGACGACTGAAATGATCCACATTGTCAAAAAAAGAAGAAAAAAATGGCAACTACGCAAGAGCACGGGAAATCCTTTCCTTCGATAGAGTTATCTTTTTTAGTTCTGCGTGTGTTAAACTACGCCAAATGCTGACAAGATGTAAGAACAATGACTTTGGGTTGAGGTAACCATGTTTCTTCTTATCCTGTCCGGAGGTTTCTAACGATTTGTGACGTAATCGACATTGATTAACGACGTGGTGTTGGTTGGGAAGGGAAAAAAAAAAAACTGGCCAAGACCCGCCCTATTCCCATAGGTAAACGGCTGCTGATAGTCATTCTTTCTTTTTTGTTTCTCTTCTGATATTATTTTTTCCGATTCTCTTCTTTTGCTGCTCTTTTATCCCACCTCTTAAAAGCAGAAATTGCGCATTTTGAGTCTCGCGGCTAAAAACTGTTTATCAAGAACACGACACACCCTTTGCATCCGGTGATTACGAGTACAGTGATGAGGTCAACCTCACCCTGAAACTAGAACCTGAATCTCAGACGAGACCAGAAAGTAGAATACAACAAACGGGACGTAATATTAATAGTCGCGCTGCTGTCTTTTTAATTTTGTGTAATTTGAAACAAGTGCTTCTCGATTTGTATTTTGGTCACAGATTCCATAAAGAAGTACTTTGGAATACTCAATGGAATTTATAAAACACACCCTTTGACGTTTTGTGAAACGGTTGTGTGGAGTGAGTGAGGGAATATTAACGTCGCACTCTTCAGCTACTCGAGGGCTTTTGGCGACGGACCACGTCATTTTGAACCATGGTCAAGTGGCGTGGACGACACCTGAGCTGGCACCCCCCTCTCCTAAATACCACACCAATGGGAGGACGTTTGAGCTTCGACAGATTTAACGTGTATCGCTTCCCTACACGGCGGGTCTTCAATGGTACTGGGCTCGAACTCATGACACTCCAGCCTACAAGCTATTTCAGTTGCATGCATCAGAATATTCTGATCATTTTCATTATTCCAGTCAAATAAAACTGAATAATGAAGTAAATTACTTTACTTAGAGTAAAAAAATATATACTGTTGTACTCACAATAAGAAGTTAGTATAGCAAATGTAACTCTGCTCAACAATAAACACAAACTTTGACAATAGAGCATGGATAGATGGATCTAAATGCTAAGATATTGTTCTACGTAACATTTTATTAATGATTTCAACAGAGTTTTCTATATATGTCATATCCGGCTATAACCCTAAAAAAAGTTCCAATACAGATAATTATTTACGTCAAACAAATACCGCGACATTGACAGAATGTTATATATAATCGTCGACATATGTCTGAACCAGAGATGAAATTCTAAGCTTGTAACAGTAAAAAGAAAATTTAATGATACTGAAAAAGCTTTTTTTTTTTTTTGACCATTTTCTTTACTTACGATCAATATTTTCACTCAATACAATATATTCCACGTAGGCTCTTTTCTTGTAAAAGAAGAAGAAGAAAAAATTACGCTTCTTGTATTGTGATGAAATATTATCACGAGGAATTCTTGTGTGTCTTTTTGTATTGAGCCGTGATAGATGGTTCGGGGAACTTAAGAGATTTTGTGGATGTTAGGAAACAAAAGATGAAAACTCTTTTGATCCTCGCCAATGGATCTTTTTTTTTTTTATTTTTTTTTTTTTTTTTTTTTCATTTTTGATGTTGCTGAAAAAAATAATGGTGGATCAGCACTCAGAACACATGCGATGATCGTTGGTGCTTTCAAGATTATGGAAGAGTTACGAAATTTCAAATGTGTTTCTTCAGAGCTATAGAGAATTTCAAATATCAATCTCTCTCTCTCCTTTGAGCAACTGTATAGTTCTTTAAATACAGAAATAATTTTTATTTCAATACATTACATAGTTTATTTCTTTTCCATTGCTCTTCCTTTTCCGTGTATTTAATTTTTTGTTCAGGATCGGGGGCAGGGCCGTTTTTAGCCTCCCTGGCACCCTAGACACTTTAAAGTGTTACGCCCCTACTCACTATTTCCATCACCAGTGCAACGAGAAAGAGTGTTTGATCACTGCAACCGAACTTCTGTTCCATGATTAATAGCCCTTTGAACCTCTCAATACTCTCAAGTTCGCCCCGCCTACTTCCACGTCCAGACACCAATGGGAGCTTACACTGTCCATACAGGCATCACAACATCTAAGAGCCCAATACATCAAGTATGGGACGGAGGGACGCTTCGCGTCCCAGTGCCCAACGATGACCAGCGACCACTATTTCCATAGCTTATTACCTGGCCTGTTTGGGAGGGATTTTTTTCCCTTTCTTTGCTTTTCCTGTTTGGAGAGTCTTACCATTATCCACCACCAATGGGCCCACCATGCCCTGGAGTGGAAACCGTACTATGGCCACTCTTGCTCATTTTTTACCTTACGATATCACGGACCACGGTCAAAATAATAAATTAATACTATAAATTAATGAAGTAATTTGCAATTACAGAATAGAGTATACATTATTGTATGAACTGTTTTCAACTTGTTAATTATCATTTTTTTATCACTTTACCATCTTTTACTTTTAAACATCCTTATCCTTTGTTGGGTCACTGTCATTGTACTGGTACAAAGGTTTCTTGAGCTTTGACCATTACAAAATCTTTAATAACATTACTGCAATTAATTTCTATGGTAATGTCCCTTTGAGTGCATAGCAACATCCAACTTTTCCTTTTCCATAGATCTCATCTCGGTCTTTACTCTCTTAAGGGTAGAAATGGTTCCCCCATGACTCGCTAGACGATGGTACGCTCACTGTAATTTTTATTTTTTCTCTTTTTTCGCCCTCCAATTTTTTCGCACCACCAAATCTTTTGCGTCCAAGGCACGTGCCTAGTGTGCCTAAGCGGAAAAGAGGCCCTGATCAGGGGTCGATGGATCGCGGCTCTTTGCATATACGGTTGTGACTCTTCAGACTTCTGCTTCTAAGAATTATTAAGAAAACAATCTACAAAGAACAGTGGCGTAACGTACATCCCCGCATTGTGGGGGGACAGTATTCTAAAAAACCCAAAGCCTTGCTGATGCCATGTACATACCCTTTGTGAGATCCGGCTTGGGGAACAAATTGTTACGTTCCTGACTAAGAACATTAATTGGAGAACAACAATCTTAATCGTGACCGCTATCGGTGTATAGAAGGGGAGGAATATTCTTGGCCAGGGATGTTTTAAGGCATGGACCCATTGGGCCTCTGCAAGGGCTCTCTTCTTGTTTTCGATTAGGGCTCAATAAAATCAGGATCAAAGAAATTTCAATCGTCAAAAGATATTCCCGAACATGTTCTCCAAGAAACTGGGAATTTCGAACTGTATGTCAATTAGTAACAATGGAAAGACTCAGTGGCGTAACATACACCCCCACATTGCGGGGAGGCTCAGGACTCAGTGGCGTAACACATAACCCCGCATCGCGAGGGGGCAGGGTTTTAGGTGGGTCCAAAGCCTGACCGACGCCAAGTTCGTATTTGGACTTGGGGCCCAAAACCTGACTTTGCAGGGGGCCCTCATATTCTCTGTTACGCCTCTGCCAGGACTCTAGGGGGCCCAAAATCTGACTGAAGCCAAGTACGTGCCCTTTGTAAGGTCCGGCGTGGGGCTCAAAACCTGACTTTGCAGGGGAGTTTAATATTTTCCGTTACGCCACTGGCAAAACTACATTATTATGTCACGACAATCGTCCATGTCTATTACTATACATCATCATTAATCATCTAGGTGAAAAGCGGCAGTCAGTCGAATTGGTTTGTACCTAGGTTTGAAAGAATGTGAGTCACACACATTTATTTGTTACAGTTTGCTGTTTGTACAAGTATTTAACGACGTCGTAGGTGGGGCCTACTTTTACATAAGAGCCCAGGGCCTCAAATCTTAAGACATCACTGTTCTCAGTTGTGTACAGGTATACATGTGAATGTCTCTTTCATACCTTAGTTATTTTGTTTCACTGACAAATTGGCTCTTCTCTTTCTCGAAAATCGGCCGAGCCCTGTAACAGACCATCTCAACAAATCGTTGGCTAATTTTAAAAGTAATTTTGAACCGAAAAATACGAATTATTTCTTTTCTTTCTTCTTCTTCAATAGCTCGACAGCCCTGGATGGGCCCTGGCCTTCTCTAGGCATCTCTACTCTTGGCAACTATTTTCTAATTTTTGACCTTTAAAATATTTAGGTCTTTTTCGACACATCAATCCATTTTAAAGGGAGTCTGTACCGAGGTCTATTTCTCATGGGCTTTGCCAGAAAGATTTTCTTGCAGCAACGATCTTCCTCTTTTCTTTCTTATGTCCCTAAAAGGATAATATTGCTAGATTATCGAAAGCAACAAAGTCTGAAAAGGAAAAAAACAGACAAAAGTAAAATGTCATAGTGTGTATAACATAACCTTATAAACGTAACAAAAGAACATAGTATACGAACAGGTCAGTTTAATATCTTGAAAAAAGGAGGTTGGCCTTTGGCAGTAGTACAAGGGCATTGCTTAAATATAGTAGGAGCACGTGTTTTAACGGACACAGCACGTGGGATGATAGTAGAAACTTTAGCGAAACTGCCGTATCTGTGAAATATTTAAGAGTAACTGTAGTGGGAGCGTATCAAGGCTAGGATGTCTGACAAAAAGACTGGAACTGAACGGACAAATTGTGGTCATCACCGAATGGTAAATGGTCGGGGTGAACGGAGAATCACATCAGTAAATTGCAGCAGATAGTAATCAAATATCGTCTCAAAATATCTGTGAGTGTAGTATTCGCCATTCGCTATTTCCATCGTAAGGACTATGGAGAAGCCAAAGACCATTGCAAACATCTTTGCTGTTTGTAATAAGTAAAATGAAATGTCTCAAATTCGCTCAGGTACACAAGGATTGGACGGTTAGAAAGAGTAATGTGGTCTAATGAATCACATTTTAAGTCACATCATGCGAGCGGGCTAATTAGCGTAACCTAAGCATCTAGAAAGCATAGCAAAAGTGCAGCCTAAGTATTTAGAAAGCATGGACCTCAAGCGCATTGCTGTAACAGTTCGAGCTCAGTGAACTGAGGAAGCAATGTGATATTTTGAAGTATGTTTTGGGCCTTTTATTTCTTGTGCATGAGTGTCTGAATAAGATATCATACCTAAATATCCTTTCTAAACAAGTACCCTGTAATGTTTATGATTTAACCCGAAAGCAATGAATACTTTAAACAGGATGATTCCTGCAATGGTGCTGGTGTTGTACAGGTTTGATCAGTGCCGGATTAAGCTCATTTCATGCCCTGAGCACAGAGGATCTACAGGCCCCCCTCGACACTGCCGGATCCAAGGAAAATCTGGTTGAGTCCAGCTACGCGGACCCCTGGGCGCCAAGCACCCAATGGATAAACCTGCACTGGGTTTGATACAGGCTGGTATTAGTTTGAGGAATATGACGGAGACCTAACTTTGCTGGGTTGGCTCAGAACAATCCCAAGATCTCACTCTTATAGAACATATTTGGTAGAAGTTGAAAGAGCCATCCGAGATCTTGGTCCATGGCCATCCAATCTCACACTATTTGAAAATACTACTCATCAAGCATTGGCTCAGATTTCACAAACAATTAACCAAGATCTCGTAGAATAAGTGTCAAGATGAATCAAGCCTGTATTAAAAGCAAATAGTGACTCGATGAGATATCGACGGGGAGGTCATAATAAAAAAAGCCATTCATTACATAATTCGTACAAATTTCCAACAGGAAATTTCTAACTTAAGTCTCGTAGACTTGGAGGTTAACACCCGCAAAATTTGACCATTGGAGCAGTTGAAAATAAAAAGAACATGAATCAAGTTTTACAGCGTTATTAAGTAATGAGATAAAAAAACACATAAAAAGGAAACAGCTTTTTAGGTTTGCGTAACAGTATGCTTTAATGTCCTTTGATCACTTCCCCTTTGTCATTACTAAAATCGAACATTTCCATAGGTCGTTCGAAGCACGCAATACAACAATTGTTGTTATTATTACACAATTAAAATGCTTCGGGATTACTTTATTATTTTTTACTCTTTTATGTTTCATGCAGCACCATAGCGTTAATACTCAGGTGTCACGCAACGGTAAACGTCACATCCAATACATTTCAAGATGAAAGATTTGGCGCCAGATGGGCGATTAAATTCCATTGTTTTGAAGGAAGTTAAACTCGAGACACATATGTACACATAAAGATTGTCTTTTTAGATTTTGTTACGTATAATTATGCGAAATAATGAATGCCCTAGTCAATATGAAATTTCCTCATCAATGTTGGATAAAATTCTTTAATAAGATGACCGAAATATTTCTGAATAAATATGTTTTGAATGGAATCTTTTGAAAATATCTACAGCAAATATAGCGAATTAGTTAATGGTTTGCATTTAAATCAGAATGACTCCGTGCCTTTTGTTTTTTTCACCACAATCGTCGAATTTTCGAACGTTCGTGTAACACACAATGGTGTTAAAATACAATTAACATTATCATCTTTGACCCACAGAATTTCAAAAATAACACTTTTAACAAAGTGGAAAGTAAATGACATTTCTTGAGTGTTCCAATTTTGTGATGACATTCAATATATTTTTCAAATATCATACAACATATTGCTCGTAAAAGAAAATGACTATGAGGAAACGGTGAGTAATAGATCTAATCATTTAATTGAAATTATTCAATCGTCAATTTACTGTTAGTTTTTAATATGTCGGTTCCTTTCCGTTCTGCCGGGGCAAATCTAGCCAAGTTGGCGTTAGGCCCCGAAGGAGTTTTGATACGGGACCCATGGAGAACTGGCTATGCCAGTGGTGACAACACCCAATTTTCACACAAAAAATATTAATAAATATTAGTTCTCATTGGTTTTTCTTCCCTTTTTGATTGATAATGAAATAGACGTTACTGATAAGAAAACACCACGACTTGTTTTAAAAATGAGGTGGTAAAAGGTTACCAGCTGGAATATTCTGTTTGGCGTCAGTTGTATCATTTTTGGCGACTTTATCGCCTGCGCCGCCGAAACGGAAAAGTACCAATATGTCTTTCTGTATAAAAATTTCTGAAAAACCAGATTTATACAAAGAATATTTTTATACGGTGCACATGTACATCATTTCAAGCTGTTTTTATTCAAAAGATATTTGATATTATGAGGAGATGTATTACTGTAAAATGTACTGCATACAGACCTGTAGAATGCACATCTAACTTATTTTTTTACTAAAAAAAAATATTCCTCTGACATTATAGTAAATTTACCCACTGCGTTGAACTTCTACTCGAAAAATAAAAGCCTCCTACTTCATTCCCCAATAGATTGTATTCATAAATTTCCACCAAGACAAGTTAGACGAATATTCTACAGAACTTTATTATTCCTTCCTTCAACGTGCTTTGCATTATTTCGAGCGGATTGTACAAAAGATTTAATAATGAAAAATGCATTTAATTTGAATTTGAATAGGAATTACTAAAAAGACTTATTTGAATTCATATGAATAGATAGTTCAGAACACAATGAATAGAACGTGTAATTCCAAATGGCAGAGATCATTTCAAAGTAGGGTTAAACAAAAAAAATTGAAGGAACTTATCGCTCTCTCTCAAATGGCAAAAGAAATAATATCTCATCGAACAGGTTGCAAAACCTTATTTTTCTAAGAGATAATAAAAAAAAAGTCGAAGTGTACTTTAGTCCTCTTCCTTATCAAAGACAGGCAATCATCCTCTGCATTTGCCAGACAAATCTTCATTCTTCAAGGTAATACTCTATCAGCAGCCAGTCATTGTATTTGTTTTATTCATCCACGATTGCGATATCGAAAATAATTGAGTCTTTTCCACTTCCGAAGCAAGAATCTGGAATGCCTGTTCTACTTGAAAGGTGGAATCGAAAACCACGGGCTGTGGCATTAGGCAATGAGAAATACTATTCGCCAATTTAAGAATACACATATGGAAAGATTCTGTCCTAAAAACTGGTTTTCTCACCTTAAAAGACCTTGGCATTTTTCTTCTTGCTTCTACGTTTTCTTTTCTTTTCTTCTTGTTTTTGCTTTATTCCCACAATTTCACATGACAGCGAAAAAGAGAACGATTTCCATTCTCCTTTCGAACACTTTTTGGAAGTAGAAAGAAAAGAAGAAAAAAACAAAATAAAAGAGAGAGAAAAAGACAATAGAGAGTTCGAAATTATCAAATTTTCCTCCATAACTCAGAATGACGGTTGGATTCCGTTTTTCCCCAGCGATTTTTACGACGAACTTTTGCTTTTTGATTTATGTCAAAATCCCGGCGCAGCCCTACGGCGCAGAAATGGCGTGATTTTTCAGACGTTAGTGGGAGGAAAATAAATCGTGAGGGACGATTCGTTTTTGTGCCTATTAAATTTTTCGCAGCAATACATTCTAGAAGGAGGAGAGGAAGGGGGCAGGGGTGGAATAAAAGAACATGACCCGAGTCCTTGAGCTGTAGGGCAATGTTTCGTTGCTGCACGCGAAAATGGTTAAGAGAGTGCAGATCTGAACGACTTCCGTTTTTTGTTCGCCGGTCGTGCATTCCCAACGATTCTGCAGCACGAACAAGATATGCCTTTCCCTTTCCCATTGCCCCCCCCCCTTTCCATTCAAAAAAGAATGACGTCATCTTAGCAACTGTCTCAGAAGTTACATAATGAACAATGCGACAAAAAATTATTCCCAACTGAGCTCTAGACTTTAAGATGTCTTGTTTATTTAGTCTCGGAATGAATGAAATTTTCAAGGTCACTTTGAGCAGGGGCGGCTCTAGGGCCGGACAAACCGAACCTCTGCACGGGGCGGCAAATTCTAAGGGCGGCATTTGGATTTAATTTTTAAAAAAAATTTTTTTTTTGTTACAAAAAATTTCAGAGATTTTTTGAAATACTATTGGGTGTGAATTTGGTATTTCATGTATTGTATCTTACTTTCTTGTTTTATACTCTGTGTTGTTTAAAGTCAGTGTTCTTTTATGTTGAAACTTAAGAATTTGATGCAGGATTATAGGTTCAAACGTGAAATTTGATAAGTTTACACATCTTTCTCTAGTAACTTTCTCCCCATCCCAGAGTGGGGTCACTACGGACATTCCTTTCACCCATCCGACGTCCGGTGTCAGCTATCCAAAGGGGGACGGGCAATAGCAGTTTTTTGTAGATAGAGAGTCACAGGGGATGTATTAATTTAGTCTTGAGTGTGGAGTCTTGTGAGTTTTAGTGAGTCCCCCCCCCTCTTGAGGGGATGAATTATTTTAGTCTCTTACAATAAAGTAAAATAAATATTTGTGATCCCCACCATTAGAAGACTCCAGTAGCGCACTCAGGAATTTTTCAAAGGGGGGGGGG
>BMAV01014941.1:194104-206368 GCA_019973955.1 Trichonephila inaurata madagascariensis
CCTTGTACAAACGGCAGCCCGTAATAAATAAATGTCAGTGATTCACAACCTGACTCGATTAACTCCCACTGTTCAGCTGAATGATGGTGTATGGTCGTAAGCCAAGACCTGGACACGGACCATGGACTTCACATAATAATGCAGTTTTACCATTGTTGCCATTTTCCATGTAGTTCGAAGCTCCCAGTGTTTCGGTGAATAGTTCTGTTACGAACATTTGGCGATTGAATTTATTCGGATCATGATCTTTTCGAGATCGAGTCCGTGGATCCAGTTGGTCCATGCCTTCAACGCCCGCGAACTCATGCTATCTCCATCAGTAGTTTTAGCTAATATGATCTTAAGCTTTAATCCATGCGACCTCTAGACCATCTCTAGTTTTAACCTATATAACATTTAATTCTTAGATCTTTCCAGTTTATTTCTAACAGTAATCCATATGATGTGTCTAGTTTTCCTTTAAACTTAACTTTTATGATCTCCTGTCTTAAAGTGTCTGTAATCCTAGCTTGCAGGATCTCTTGCCCATTTTATTTGTAACTTTCTGAGAACATTATTTCGCCTTTTTTATCATTTATTAAGTAAAAAATATAGAATTTTTTTTCATTTCCGCCATGTACGGAAGCAATATAATGCAAAATTCTAGTTACATGATTAAAATTTAGTATAGAAAGTAGAGGAAAAATTAAATTCATCAGAAGGAAACTTAAAAGTGCAAAACTCATTACCTTTTTTAACTGCGCAGTGTCAAAACGATTTTTTAGAAAAGTGTAATTTAGAATTTTTTTAAACTTGCTCTTGAAAAAAATTTAGGAGTGTCAGTTCTTTTTTCCATTTCTCATTTTGGAAAATGAAGCAACGTAAAAAAAAAACCAGTTCCCCAAAAAAAAAAAAAAAAAAAAAAAAAATCTAGCTCTCCTTTAAATTTTTTTTTTAAAAAAAATGGCTTTCTTTGTGAAAAAACTGAAAATGGTATCCTTGGATTCTTTTTTTCTAAGAATATTACATAAAACGCACACACAATCACATTAATATAAATCATAGATATAGAGATTTGTTCAAAATGTGAGAAATAGTGTTTTTCATCAATATAATACGGTTCAAAATGCTTTAAAATGTTTTATACTTTATTTTATATTAATACCGTTTCACTCTTACTAACACAACTTTCTGCCTTAGTTTCATACATAATAATATGAAGTTGCATATTATTTTTCTAAATTCTTTCAATTTCAGTTTCAGATTTATTTTAATGCTTGATGTATCTTCACGAGTTTTTTTTTTTTTTTTTTTTTTTTTTTTTTTGATATACGGTAACTATAAACACTAACTATTATAGTTACCTGAAATAAATGAATAAAAAAATAACTGATAAATAATTCCTGCTAGTAAATTATGCGTCATTTCTTTAATATGTTCATATGAAATATTATTATGAAATGTGTGTGTGAAATCGAATATATCTCAAATTCATTTTTTAAACGCTACGTATAGGAATCAGATGTTTTGCCTACAAATGTTAATGTATCTTATTGGCCATTCAGGCACTGGCAATGAATTGTGAAATGTTTCTATCGACTACTGTTAAAGTATCGCCAATAACAACCATTGCTCGTCGTTCGTGAAGTTTTCAGTAGTTACAGAGAAAATTAATAATAACTTTTACTTGTTCTCAAATTTTACATGAAGGAGCCAAAAGTGCCCACTTGACGAGATCTACTTGCCTATTGTTCCTTTATTTAAGTACAATATTGAATTTAGTTGACATTTAACAGGCTTTCATGTACTGTACACGCATTACAAGAATTTATGGATTTATCAATAATAATGCATTACATACTTAAAATGCTGTTATATCACTATACTAACTATGCAGCCAAGCGCACAGAAAATGCGAAAAATTCTGTTTCGTCATTTTTTTTTTATGGGATATTACCGCCAGTGTACGTATTGGCGACCAATTGCAAAACCAGTCGCCAACCCATGTCACTTATAGCTGATACGTACCTAGTTAACATTGTATCTTAAACCTTGATACTTTCGGTATCTCATCTAATATTTAGCTGATTAAATTGCGTCTGCCGGATTCTGTTTCATAGTTAATGAATGTCAAATAGATTGATTTTCTGAAAATATTCAAGGACACATAATCGTTTCCTGAATATTGCTCTCTTATTAAAGTTATATGCTGGTTGATTTTTGAATGGATGGAATTTATTAACATCGTAGAAGCAATACGATGGCTATTAAAGGCTATAGGAAATTACACTTCAACCTACGATTTGACTAAAAAATGTTAGTTATCGTTAACTATCATTAGAGTAATACGAAGGATGGAATTTATTAACATCGTAGAAGCAATACGATGGCTATTAAAGGCTATAGGAAATTACACTTCAACCTACGATTTGACTAAAAAATGTTAGTTATCGTTAACTATCATTAGAGTAATACGAAGGATTTTCTCGGATTTTTGAACCAAAGTTGTGATGTGGCTGATACTTGAGGTGGTTTTAGTTGAACCGCGATTCAAGTCCTGATTCCACAAGAGATCCGTCGGGTAGGGGAACAAATACACCTTAAATCTGTCAGGCTTTAAGTCCTCGCGTTGAGTGGAGTAACTGAGGAGAGTGTGGTGCCAGCTCAGGCATCGACCTCGTTTGTAATCCGTGGTTAAAAATTACTTGGTAGGCTGGAGACTTCACTCACATTTGATTTTTTATTGTCGTCGCCCTCTACAGCTACACAAGATCTGTTGGTAACTGACCTTATAATTTTGAACCTCGGTCAAGTGATGTGGACAACACCTGATCAGGATCACCACTCTCCAAATTTTTTCACCATGCCAACGTAAGGGCTTTGAGACTCGATAAATTTAGCCTATATCAGCCACCAGTGGCGCACACAAGGGGGGGTCCTTGGGTCCCCCCCCCCCCGTAAAAAAAAAGTCATTGATTTGTTCGATTGATTATAATCCTATGTATATAGTACGTAAAATTTAATTATTTGTTATTAATAATTAACTTTATTAATTAATGCTAATTATTCATTCAATAATTAATTTTTTATTGTTTTTTTTTGTTTCCGAAAATAGATCAAATCAAAAGAATATGTTGGGTGACGCATTGGAGCATGATACGAGAATGGATAGCTTTCAACCCTGAACCTCTCGAAAAAATCCTGTGTGCACCACTATCAGTCACCCTACATGGTGATTCTTCAGTTACACCCCAGTACTCGGCCCTCACGACGCTGTAATGTCGGCCGCAGTGGCGTAAAGGAGAACATTTGTGCCCCCCTGCAAAGTCAGGTTTTGGGCCCTCAAGTTGGATTTTACAAAGGGCACTTGGCGACAGTCAGGCTTTGGGCCCCCTAGAACCCTGCCTCTCCCCCATCCCACAATGCTGGGATTGCGGATACGCCACTGATGGGCCACTGATGGTTCGTGATCGTGACCCAAGTCTACTGCAGCCACACTGCGGACGTTTTAAGTACTATTTTTTTGGAGTCCCCTGGATTCACAAACACATTCAAATAGTATAACTATTGATAAGCTGTTCAAAGTAATTTAACATTACAAAATTTGGCTTAAAATATTAAATATATATTTCTATTACATAAAGTGTATGCGAAGAGAAAAATTTCATTTCAAAACATATCAAAAAAATAAAATTCTGCAGATAATATAATCTGGGAGTGGATGTTATATTAAATCCACACATGACTCAAATCCTCAAGATCACATAAAAGGACCGACACCAAGTTAAAAGGAATATTTTTATTCGATTCTTATAGTCCTTCGAGTTGAACTAGTTCAACCTGATTTGTATTTGCAACATTAAAGGAAGTTGTTACACAACAGTTTCCTCTCAGTCCTGTAAATAAAGTAACGAATTCACCGAAATGGGTTTTAAAATAAAAGAACTAACTCTCACACTCATTCGAGGAGAGTGCATTTTGAGTTGTTTTTCTTCCATTTTCATTACTTACGGCAACAATTCAGACAACGCCAAATAACCACACAACCTACATTTAATAAAGAAGGTTGGAAAATGGAAAGAATAGAGAAATGAAAGCTCCAGAAGGGACGCAAGCCGCAATAAACATATTTTTATTGCTCTTTCTCTGCTTGGCTCCAATTCAATAAGGTTATTCCCCCTCTTCAATATGAATACTTCTTTTCTTTCTCTTCTCAGATGAAGTTTTTTCTTTCCTTTTTGTTTAGTCATTTCATTAAAGCCACTGCACGCTATTCTGGAGGTACAGGTGAATTTTTATCGCACCTGAAGGTTCTCATCTCTTCTTTGGCACTTTCTCAACGCCCATTGATTTTGAATCCGATTCAACGTGTTGCGATAATTCACATATTTTGTTCCTTTTCTCTTTCCAATTTATTGAATTAAAGTCCCTTTAAAGTGTGTAAATAAATAAATATTGGTGATAGAATATTGACTCGAAATTTTAAACGCGATTATTTACGGACACCAAAAGTCGTTTAATACATGAAATTCCTGAATCTATGGAACCAATGAGAGCCGAGTTGAGAGGTGCTAGTTATATAGGGTCTTCCTCGACCAACGGATAGGAGAACTTGTTTACTTGTTGATAAAGAGATAAGAACGCGGTGTAGCTTCTGGCACTGTAAATAAATGTGTATATGTTAAAACCTTCAATAAATAGTATGAAAGTGTAAATAATTTTCAGTACAGGTGAAGATCTATAGACCAACGATGTGACAACTGTGTTTAAATAAATAACTGAACCACCGAAAGAAATCGAAATGCTGTAGTATTCTATACCAGGGGTCGGCAACCTATGGCACGCGGTACAATTCTCAGTGGCATTAGCAAATTTTTGAGTGGTTGGAAATTGATAAATTTGTATTAGGCCTTCTTGACAAACATCTTCAGAATTATGGACATTCAGTAATTATGAAAAAATCTGAAAGATTACAGCTGATTGAATGTCATTGCTGGAGAGATTTAAGTGTTTGAAAGAGAAAATTGCATGCACTCTGCTTTCTGTTTTGGGTTCTACATTTCTAAGTAACATCTCTTTCCACATATGAAAAATATTTCGAGTCCGCAAAGAAATTATTTAACAACTGAATACTCAGAATCGTGTCAAATTGAAAGTAACACCTTATAACCCTGATTTTGCAATATGAAAGTAGAGCGGTGCAAGCACTAGGTTCGCATTAAAATTTTTATTTATCTTTTTATTTAACTATAATGGAGGGAAATATTCATATTTTATGTTCTCTATTTCTTATTTTAATAAATATATTTAAAAATACATAATTTATGTTCAATTTTAATTTTAATTTTTTTTATTTTTGTTGAAAAAATAGTTATATTTTTAGCTATTTATTTTTATGTTAAGAAATACCTTTAAATGATACAAAATTAATGTACGTAATATAAATTGTAAATCAATATTATTGACGCTTATTCTCTAACGCTGCATGCATTACCGCGGGAATCGAATTGTTTCAAAATTCTACTGTATCATATTAGTAGATTGGCTTGGCCCGCCTCTCTCTCTCTCTCTCAGCTAAAAGGTTGCCCACCCCTGTTCTATATCTTACTCTCTCCATACTTATACTGTCATACTTAATTACTGAAGTTACTGATATGTTTATAACTTAAACACAATCGTCTTATAAAAATAAAATAACAGAAGTATAAGGAAACTTAAAATTGTAAATCAATGGTCAAAATAAAAATCTGCTCTAGAAATATAATGGTGCACTATTCTAAATCTTTTGATTGTGTATTTTTGCCCAACACCAAAATCCCCTTATCACAGCTAAGGCACTTTATTATTTTGAACCAAGGACATACGACGAGGTCGGTTCATCAGATGGCGCCCTACTCTCCACATCTACCCCTCACCTACGTCAAAATCTATAATCCTGAGAAATGTAACGTGTATTAGTTCCTAATCATACCTTTACTCGATGGAATCGAGACTCCAACAAGTGACTTGATTGAAACTCAACACTGGTCTTTCATGACGTTCTCAAAAGCATAACTATTTGAGTACCATTGCCACATAATGAAAAGAATGTAATCGTGTAATGGGGCCGATGCACATAAAATTTGTCTGTGTTCAAAGTACTCATGATGGCGTGGAGTATAAAATAAGAGAGATACTCTTCTGAGTGTTGTTACCTTCCCGTAACTCAATATTATGAGGTTCGTCAACAAGAACTTTCTTGTTGCTATTAAGTGCGACGTAAGTAAATAACCAATCTTCAATGGAATTGAGTCTCAAAACTATTATAGCCCTCAGAATAAAAAAATTAATCTTTGGTGAGTCCCACCATCGATTCCTTGTCACCAGTGGCGCACATAAGGGGGGTGTCCTAGGGGTCTGGCGCCCCCCCCCCCCCGCCCTTGATTTTTTTTTTCCGATTGAATATAATTCTAAGTATATAGTACCTAAGATTTAATTAAGTATTTGTTATTAATGATTAATTTAATTTATTAATGTTAATTATTTATACAATCATTAGTTTTTTACTGTTTTTTGTTCCCGAAAATCGACAAAATCAAAAGCAGCAGGATACAAGAATGGTAGACTTTCGACCCTGGACCCCCCCCCTCCTCCTAGAAAAATTCCTGTGTGCGCTACTGCTTGTCACTATAGTATAATTATAGAAATAGTCACTGTAATATTATATATAAATCAGGGATCATTGTTCGCAAACTAGAGCTTGAATAAGGTGCCATCCAGCGCTTTGTTAAGAATTTCTACAAAAGAATTAGCTAAACTGCAATATGTATAAGATCCTACATACAGATCACGGCAGTTTAAATGAAAAATATTGATATTTTTTTAATCGTAATCAACATCCAAAGCGCGACAGCCCAGGATGGGCCAAGGCCCTTCAGAACCAGACGTTTCCAATCACCTCTATGCAATCTAATTCCTCCAATTCTGAGATTCAAGGCCCAAACAATCCTCCTCTTCTGCCTGTATCCATCGATGTTTAGAGTTACATTGTCTACCCAAAAGGATTTATTTTTCTTAGAATGTTACTGTCATTCACATACGGATAACATGCTCAGTTCAATTGAGATAGTTTACTTTAATGTAATGAACAACATCTGTTTCTTTAAACATTGTGTTGCATCTTTTATGCCAGGTACCATTTTCCTGAATTCCTCTGAAAAACTTTTATCAGGACTTTATGTTCAAAAGCACCCGAAATCCCTTCCTCCTTCATAGTCAAGGTTCATGTCTCCGAAGCATAAGTCAAAACAGGACGGATTGTAATTTTTTTTTTTTTTTTTTGACACGGATGTCTTTTAGTTCAGACTTCGAAACAAATAATATTTTGCAGGATGAGATTGTTAATCGCACACCGGAGGATTATAGTTTTCTTTTATAATCCCCAAGGGCAGGACTGCCCTATTATACCCAAAGATGAAGACTTCTAATTAAAGCGTAAATTAAAACTCTTTAAGTATATCTATATTTTATGAAATTATTTTTTGTTAAAGGAAAGTATGTGCGACTGAAATTAATATTCCAAAATTGTTTTCGAATATAAGTTATTATTAAAAGATTGCCTCACAGTAATGAAAAATTTTATAAAATACGACAAATATTTTGAACAATCATAGTAGCCTATATTTTCATTTCAATACTTAAATATTCGACGTAACACCAACATTACAAAAAAACACACAAAACATAAAATTAACAAAAATCTAAAGTACACTTAACTAAGTCTAAAGTTAGTACAGTGAATTCGAAATCATCTTTTTTTACTACTACAAAAGTCAAATATACAGCTTCGTGCGCATGCGTGAATTGAGATGTCATTCATTAGTGGTAATAGAGTGCTGTCAGACACACAACAATTATCGCTCAGTTATTGCACAAGTAACATTTTCGTTTAAACACGACAATATTATGTTACATTGTTCGAAAAACATTAGAGTAATGTTAAAATACTCAAAAACTTATTTCTAAATTGTATATATGTATATATATGAATATTTTTTACAGAAACGTAAAATTCCCCATGAGTAATGAAGCAAAACTTAAAACATAAAACCATTCAAGAAACAATTAATGAGGCATATACTTAACTGTTCTGCGACAATTAATGATGCATATATAATAACTTAAAAACAGTTAATAGTGCGTAAAATAATTTTGATTCAAATACTGCTGATAAGAATTTTAACTTTCAAATAGAATAAAGTGCGTAGGCTATATTATTTCCCTGAAATAAATTCGAGCTTCGACGAAAACAACTTCAAAATCAATTTTTAGTACTCTCTGCGATTTTCTTTTAAAAAGATTACTTAGAATGATGAAGAATAAAAAGAGGGAATTTGATAACCTTACCGAGAACTAAAGAAATATTTATTTTCAATTTAAATATAGTAAAGAGAAGAAAAAAACTATTGAAAACTACTCTAATATTTACATTAGTACCAGACGTATAAAAAGAACTTTTCGGTAGTATATATTATTTTTAACTCAATTTAAAATATATATTTATTTTTTAAGCAATCCATGCTTAGTTTCCTATTCGTTTTTTTTATTGCCAGTGTATTTCCGAATAAATAATTTAAGTGAAAAGGTATTTCAAAATATTTCAAAGGACTTATCGGAATAACTATTTTATGATTATTATTTTTAAATACGTTTCAAATGTATGAAGAACAGTCTACAAAATGTACTTTTTATCATTATGTTTTGAAAAAGAAAAAAAAATTTCACATTTTTAATACAAAGGGATTTGACAAAGGAAAATTGAATTTCGAAATATTTTATTTATTTTAGATAGATCAAATAAAAGGATTTTTTGCTATCTTTCGTTTTGTAAAAAGAAAGCAAAAAAGAGATATTTCATTGAAGTTTTTACTGTAACTTTAATAAATAAACACAAGAATTTCGAAGATATGAATGATCATTTTGATTGGGGAAATAAAGTAATAAATATATATAAATAAAAAAAATAATTTATGCATGATTCATTTTTAATGTGAGAGTAAAATAATTCAAAGATGTTCCATCAATAATTTAAAATTTAGTCATATTTTCAGATAAGTAATAATATTTAATTTTTATAAGAGTGTATTAATTTTTGACATTATTACTTATATTGAGTGAGAATGCCATTTAATTTTCCAAGAAGTACCAAGATAAGTGGATTTTTTTAAAATAAAGTCTTTAATTATCATTTAAAGTGTACAGAGTAATTATTCAACAACCTACATTATGTATCAAGGCAAATTAACATATTTCAGAGGAGATTGACGGTCTAGTGAAAGATGGATACATTCAAAAATTATCTTTATTGAGACGTCTCAAATTTATTTATTTCGTAGTTTTGGTTACTGTGTGGAACTCTTAACTATATATACCAAAATATAACGTAACTAACTGTTACGTTTCATATATTGATTACCAGTGGCGTAACGGACAATATCAGGGCCCCCCTGCAAAGTCAAGTTTTGGGCCTCATGCCGGATCTTACAAAGGATTGCAACTTGATGTCAGTCAGGCTTTGGACCCCCACAATGCGGGTTTGCGGGGGTGTACGTTACTCCACTGTTGATTACACTCAAGTGAATGAAACGTATGCATCAAATTTTCAATCTTCAATAACATGACCTTGCGTCCCTTTTTATTATTTTCACGTGTTATCATTTTCTCGATTGTTTATTTTCACGTGTTTATTTCTGTTCCTTTCAATAATAAAGGAAAACTATGAAGAAATATGTATTTTCTTCTAGAATGTACGTACTATCACCTAAAAAATTAGTAAAAGTCCTGTTTTGAAAAGTAAAATAAACGATTACATTATTTTTGATTGAATACATTCCTACATATATTTGGAAGCATTACTAAACAACTTTCATTACAGATTTAAAGAAAACTCATTAAAAATCCAGTTAAAAATATAAAACTTCCAGAGAAAAGTTTTTTATTTATACAAAGTGACCTGCTTTTTTGGTTTAGAAAAAAAAAAAAAAGTGGCAACATTTCAAAGCAATCATTTCATAACAGGACAGGTTTTTCATAGATATGCGCTTCAATCATCAGATCTTTCAAGGAGGTTATAGAACACAGTCAAGAAAACACAGTAAACGGAAAAGAAGAAAACGTTTTAATTATACATGTATGTATATGCTAAATTTTGAACTGATATTGAAATGAGTTTAAAAATACCATCGTAGTTTACAAACGCGTGATGTATTATTGTTTTTATCTGAACTTAATGTCTGGAAGAAATTAAATATGTTCTGAACAAATATTCAGATTAACCATGATTATTTACTATGAATTTGGTATATCGTTCATATTTGCAATAGAACCGAGTCCTAATAACTGTGCGAGAATTTTTTTTTAATGTGTTTTAGAATAAATAGTAAAGAAATAATGAACTAAAAATTTTAATGTTAACATTCTTATAACATTAGAAATAAGCTTGTTGCCAAAATACTTTTGAAATAAAAAGAATTTGAGAAGTTTTGCAGCATTAGAATGTAATAAAAAAGGATTAGCATTATATTTCGAATGGAATGTTGAGAATATGTAATAGAATTAGAATGCAGTTTAGTAGGCACAGAATCAGTATCACCACTGCTTGAAAACCAAATTATTTTGAACAAAGCTTTTTAAAGCAATAACTCAGTGGGGAAAGTAAGACGATGAAAAGTACTTGTTTTCATAGAGAGGAGAAACAAAATATGTTGACTTCGACATTTTAAAAGGGAATTCTTTACAGTTAGTATATAATATCGATTCGTTTATTTCAGAAAGGCAGATGAGACAGCAATATGCTAAGAAATGATACATACACACGAAACGATAAATACATTTTCGTGCAAAATAACTTTTATTCGAAAAAATATTAATATAACACGACCATCCAAACAATCTATTCTTTTCTTTTAAAGAATTCAAATTTGAAAGGGAAAAAAAATCGCTAAGAATTCAATTTCTTTCTCGTTGTTAACATAGGAATATTTTCGCATACGAATCACAATGGCCTTGCGAATTCTGCGTCGTAGTAAGAATTATAAATTTCTCAAAGGCTTTTCTCTTTCTCTTTCAGTCCCCCCCCCCTCCTCCCTTCTCACCACTATTTCACATCGACGGTAGAATTTTATTTCTTTATACACATCCTGCACAATTAAAAAAACACATGATCCATTTCAAAAAACGAACACATAGAACGTTCGTTATTCTATCTTTCATTTTTCTCCTTCTTACCCTTTCTCCAACGTTCTTTTTTCCCCCTCTTCTCCCTCGTACCGTCATTTTTATACCTTGTTACGGAGGCTGAAAAGATAGAACGCGATACCGGGTCGCAGACACTCCAAGGCTGACTACTATTCGAACGAATTTATAAAACTCGTCTGCTTCAAGGACAACGAGAAAAAAAAAGAATGAAAAAAAAGAGGGGCAATTTCTCGGCTCAGCAATGTGAAGAAATGCGATAATTCCAACTTACGGCACGCGCTGTGTGACCTTTCCTTTCTTTACGTTTCATAACCTTCTTTTTTTTTCTCCATTATTATTATTATCGTTTTATTTTCCCGCCCTTTCTCTCTCTTTGTATCTCTTCTTTCCCTGATCTTGACCTGTCAGAATTAAAAGAAGAATAAAAAAATAAGCATTACGAACGTTCGTGGTTCGAAACTGAAGGGTAACGGGACTAGAAAGGAAAGAAAAGAGAACGTATAGAAACTCCATTAATGGATTTATTTCTTTATTCCTCGACCTTGGAATTGTTGTTTAATCTAATTCTATCCAGATTTGACCTTGGCAGACTCCACACCTCCAACTTTTGTAATCGAAAAGCTAATTGCAATGCTTGAATAGCTATGAACCTGAAGCTAATTGCAATGCTTGAATTACTGCGAACATTACCTGGTAAGCGGTCTGGATATATTATCGGTATTATTCGCCCATCGACTGCTATTCAAATAAAATGGTGATGAAAATTGTTTTTTTCTTTTTTTTTTTTTAACTGAAGAATACAGAAGCCTTTCCGCGTTCTATGTTATATTAATTAACTTTCTCAATTTAGAACATAATAGTCTCAGATCAATCAATGGTAATTTGCTTTTACGTAGAAAGTTGCTTCTTTGTATTTTGATGAGCTTACGAAACGTTCTCATTCAAGTAACAATAGTTATTTTATTTTTATTCTTATTTTTTTTCGAATTTTCTTTTCCACAAAATTAAAAGACATTCTCTTTGATGAAATTTCAATGCATTGTTTTCACG
>BMAV01014941.1:216368-228384 GCA_019973955.1 Trichonephila inaurata madagascariensis
AGGAAATGACATCACTGAGTCTGAAATTAATGATTCTTTTTAGTGATGTTTCAACCACGGTAATGTTTGTAGATATATGAATAATTTAAAATTCATGACAGTGAAAATGGTTCTCTACGTAATAGTAAAAACATTGCCTTTTACGAAGAAACTCGTAACACATTCTTTCAACAGGGCGAAAATTTAAATACATTGTTTTTAAGCTTCTAAAATTGCCGAAATAAAAAAAAATAAATTTCGTGGTATTAAAATAAATAGTCTCTCAAAAGAAGAAGAAAGAAAGAAAAACTGCTTGTACCTTAATAATTACAATGCTGAAGATAATTTCAAGAATTTTAACATATAATATTATACCGGGTGTTTCAAAAAGAATATCGGAGTTTTAAAGCTTTATATAGTATTCATTACATATAACATATTAGTATGACTCATACATCGAATGATAGAGCAACTGAAACAGTTTTGTTTGCTGGCATGTGTGCGCGAAACGTATGCTTATTTTTTCCCCTTTCTCGCCGATCAACGCGCTAGTAGAAAAATGGCGACTAGTAAACAGAAAGCGTTTTGAGTTTGCAAAGACTACTGTGAAACGAGCGTTCCATATTATAAGTTCGGTTGTCAACCTCCAAACGATAATAACGTTCTCAGGAGGTATCATCAGTTTTAAACAATTGGCTGTTTTTGTAAAGTGAAAAGCACGGGACGACCAAGGCTGTAACTGGTAACCAACTGTAACTGATTCTGCCTATCTTGATGCTCTACAACTATGGTTATTTTTTCAATTGAAAGAAAGTGAACCAAATAACTTTATTTGGCAGCAAGATGGTGCACCACTTCACTGGCATCTCTCAGTACGCAATTGGTAAAATATCACTGTACCCAACCAATGGATTGACCGCAAAGAGCCTCCCGATAAAGCTTGCATCGCATGGCCTCCACGTTCACCCGATCTGACGCCATGTGATTTTTATCTGTGGGGGTTCATAAAGGATTGTGTGTACGTTCCTCCGCTACCAGCTGACCTTCCAGACTTAAGACACAGGATTGAAGCAGCTGTTGCAAAAATATGGTCAGACACACTGAAAAAAGTTGCCTATCGAATTGATTTGTGCCGTGTGACGAATGGGGCTCACATTGAACATTTGTAAACTTGTAGGTGTAAAACTGTTTCAGTTACTCTTTCATTTAATGTATGAATTATACTTGGAACTTATATGTGATAAATACTATAAAGCGTTACAACTCCGATATTCTTTAAGAAACACCCGGTATAATGTACCAAATTTGTCATTTTTAGATAAGGTGCAGTCATCTCGTATTATTATTTATTTATTTAGAATCAGTCTACTTATAATTTTTTCCTCATCAGATAATTGATTTTAACAAACCGTGCGGAACAAAAAACGGAAAGTATAAAAGGTAATTTGTCCGTTTTCGTCTCTGAGTGAGTGAATATTAACGTCGCACTGTTCAGCTACACGAGAGCTTTTGTCGACGGACCTCATCAATTTGAACCACGGTCATGTGACACCAGAGCTCTGGCCCCTCCCTCTCCTAACTACTACACCAACAGGAGGATGTTTGAGCTCTCGACCGATTTAACGTGCATTGTTCTTCTACACGGCGAGTCTTCAGTGGTACTGGGTTCGAACTCATGACATGCCAGCCATGAGTACGCTCCCTTGACCACTAGGCTACCGCGGCCCCTTTTAAATTGTGAAAAACAGCAGCTGTGTTAATATTTGAGAAACTGAATAAGTCTGGTGAAGAACAGGAATGGAGCTTGTAGGAAGGACAAGGTTCACCCTTGGGCCATTGAGGAAATATTGATACTTTTTGAGATTAAAAAAATGTTATGTACGCGGAAGATCTTGTAAATAGCAGTTAAATGACGAGTTTCATTACCTGAGAACAACTTTCTTTCCAAATTTCTGTAAGATTTAAAACCACATACCAGTGTCTTTCCAAGTGATAAATTTTCATCATTTCAACTCTTTCCTGAGGTATAATAATTTTCGGAAACAAAATAAATTTTAAAATACGTTCAAACGTCACAGCAGAAAGCCTTTAATACAAAAAAATAACTTGTCTCGCCAACTTATGACTGAACTTTTGTTTCAATTAAAATGGTCTGTACGTAAAAACGACTTCGTTAAGCAACGCCTGTTTGACAAGTGAAGCGAAGATAATATAAATAATCAAAGTACCTCTATTCCTTATATGTCGGTAAGGTCAAGGTCATGTATCTGAATTATAATATAAGCGTAACCACCCGATCTCTTTGTGGTAACTCCACCTACGTGGTAGTTCTGTTGGTGTTCAATTAATTCCACTTAGAAAGGTTTGCTTTGCATTCATGCAATAGCCTAACATTTCAAACCTTTCAAGGAGCCGTGTGTGATGGATGAGTAATTCATGCATTTTTACTTCATTCTTCTATGATTAATAATAAGGTTATCAAATTTATGAATTCGATTTGTAAATTATCTATTATAAGACTAAAATTTATACTCTTTTTTTTCTTTTTTTTTTAAGAACGAGTTTTAAAAATATGAACTTCCAACTTCGTATTTGTTAAGTACTGAAATTTTTGTTTGATTGCTAGTTGATGAATGTAAGCATAGCTCTTGATTTTCCGAGAACATTCTAAAAAATAATGTTCTTGAAGAACAAAAGTCAAAAAGGGTAAGAATTCAGTTTGTATTCATTATCATTTAAAAATTAAATTTTTTTGTTATCTTTTCTATTTAGCACACTTTTTTATTTATTTCAAATTTAGCGCTCTGTTGATCAGCTTCTCCAAATTTTTGGTAATGATAATCAATAAATTTACTTATTTTTAAAGATTAATTTCGATTTTTTTTTAGCAAGTGAAATGATTAATATTAAAAATTTCTGAGTGTCTTATCCGAAGCGAAAACTTCAAAACTTTTAAGATGTTTATGTTTTGTTCCCTCTATACTAGAAGAAATAAAATAAATACAAGCCATGTATTGAAGAAGTAATACTTTCCTGTAAGTATGGATTTTTCGACCATGGTTTGACGGAAATAAGACCATTTAATTTAGAAAAAGAAATGTATGAATGAATTCAATATTGCAAAATAGAAAAATTAATCCCATTTAGCATGTATTAATTGTTTAATAGAAAGGATTTTGGATTACATATGTTCAGAAAATGTCGAGAGTTAAAAAAAATCATTGCTTTTTTTAGAATCGATTGTTCAAGTAAACTGGACGACTTTTTAAAGTTATTTTTAATTTAATAATCATTATAAAACTAAATATTAAGAGCTAAGCTAACTTCCCTGTAGAAAACTTAAAAAAAAGAAATAGAAACACAGCTTGTCAATTTAAAAAGTGCTACCCAAATAATACAACCTGAAATTAATTTTATTCAAAACAAGCTTCAAATTTTTTTTAAAAAAATAACATAGGTGAAAAAAAATTTTGAAATAATTAAACTGAACAATATTCGGAGTATTTACATTCTGTTCATTTATATAACTGTGTTCATCAACTATTAAAACTTTTTTAAAGAATATTCTTTGTTTTTGTTTTTTTTTCTTTTCAGAACATAAGCTCTTTTCACTTCTCTTTTTATCTTCGTTTATCTCGAACGACTTTTCATTCGAACTTTTTTTTAGAGCGTTAATAAATAGATTATTGACACAAGAGAGAAAGGGGGGGAGAACAAAACAAAAAAAATTATAACGAATGCCGTCATCTCAAGCAAACGGTCGAATAAAAAAATAAAAGAACATAAGAAAAACGAAAATATGCAGATTGTATTCCCCTGATAACACGTTTGCAAGGCTGACGGGACATGAAAAGAAGTGGAACGGTTTTATTTCTGAGGCTGAAAGGGAAGAGAATGGTGAGAAGGATTGACGGACAAGACAACTCACGAACAAGAAAGAGGACTGACGCCACGCTAGATTTGAATAAATAGCCGCTGTTCCACTATCCACCCGCCATTTTCTTTTTAAAAAACTTCCTTCAGCTGTCAGGCGAAAGAATAAAATAAGAGACCCTTTTTCTTCAGACGATAATTTCGAAGCTGCAGCGTTACAACACCTTATGGTAATCATCACGTGGGAAGACACCATGCGAAATAAATTAAAATGAAAATAGATAAACGCCTCAAGCTCTACCGTTTTCAAAAGTATTTTTGTTCGAATGCTGAATTAACTGTATACAACTGCTTAAGTCTTATTTTTCTTATTTGTGAGCTATTATATCATTTTTAATTAATAGTCGTCTTGTAATCAGCTTGCGGTCGAAAATATTTTGGAGCTCAAAGTTAAAATTTCTTTTTCAGGATTAATTTTACATATTTTTTACAAATCATTAGGCAGTTATAATTACATTCTTCTATTATAATTGTTTGTACACAAATCGTTTGCTGTAATGTCTAACTGTTCCTGTAACTTATTAAAAATAGAATTTTCGAGAAAGAATGATTCTAGAATTCCAGTTTGTCTGGGTTAGTAGTCGACTGCTTGTACTTGTAGCAGTTATTGTACAATAAAAAATGCATTAGATGAAACTAATACAGCGACTTTTATTCTTAACAAAGTTCACGGAAAGCAGTTCAATATTGAGAATAGCTAAATAAGAAAAAGTTACACAAAAATTAACAGAACAAGAGACGACGAAAAGTAAAAATATTAAGTTTTGTTCTTATTATATCTTACGTATGAAATCAATAACAGGAAACTATAGAGTGGTGATAAAATATTTCAGAATGAAGCAATTCTTGGAATTTTATCTCACAGAAAATGCTTGTTAATTAAGGTTTCTTTAAGGTATCCGACTACGTTCGGAACCGTGATTTTAAAAAAGCGCATAAATGGATAATTTTCATGATATTTAGTGTCAAATTAGAATACATGTATAAAATTGTTTTAAGGACATTTTGACAAAAAAAATTATTTTAATACAATATTTTGGCAAAAAATTAACTTAGAATAACCTTTTTTCAAAATGTTCTCCTTTTATAAAAAATGCTAATAAAATAATAATATTTTGCTTATATAAAGTAAAGACTTTTTCAAAGAGTCTGAACTATTTTTTTTCTCGAAAAATTCACATTATTTTCAGAGTTACCACCCATTAAAATAATTATCGGCGTTTTTAGCTTAAAATTTCTCCCCTTTGTTATCGTAAAACATGGATAAACCCACTTCTAAGTTATGTATTTCAAAAATTCTACTTGAACCTCTGTACACAGAGGTCTGAGCTTTATATAAGCAAAGTATTATTATAAGAAGCATTTTTCACAAAAGGAGAATATTTTGAAAATTGGTTATTTTATGTTCATTTTTTGTCAAAATATTATATTTAAATAATTTTTTAGAGTAATACTATTCATAAAACAATTTTATATACATTTTCTAATCTTAAGTATCATAAATATTATCCATTTATACGCTTTTGCAAAATCACGGTTCCGAACGTAGTCGGATACCTTAAAGCGTGGATCCTCTACTACCGGACCGGCCAAGATAAATTATTTCTGTTTTATTTGCTGTGGTATATTTTTCTTATGTTTGGGCTACTTTTTATGAAAATCCCTTAATATTCATTTTTTGGTGTTTTATTCAGAAGTCACGATTAAATACAATTAAATTAAAATTATTAAATCAAAACAGTCTAAAATATAAACAATCAACATCCTCCCACTCAGCGGGCCGCGGTAAAATTAACAAACGTTGACCGGTCCACGGCGATAAAAAAGGATAAGAAACAATTTTTAATATTTTTTCTAACTTTGAACTAAAGATTTTTAATTCGGCATTTTCTTCAAAATTTTTAATGAAATCGCAATTCAATTTATTTTTATTTTTCATCCTATTAATTCAATTTTACGTTTCATGCATTAAATATAAGTATACATTCAATATAACTTCAGAAAAAAAAGCTGGAAATGTTTATTATCCAACGGATACTGAGTCTCTTTATCTCAATAACTTTTTAATAAAATGCATTTTTGAATAGGAATCGGTAAATTTTTTTCAATTCACGAAATTAAATTGATTTAAATTAATTTATAAAAACAGCGAACGTTATTAAATTTAATTTTGGTGTTTCGATTTTAAGATACATTTGGAAGTCATATAGGTCTTCGTAAATTTGAAAATTTATATTTGAATGACATTGAAAAGCACAATGTTGCAATAGTATAGTACTATGTATCGAAAATAGATTTAATACTTTCTATTATAAGAATTAACTCAGGGTCTGTACAAACAGAAGTAATGTTCACTTTTTTTTAAAGGAGTATCTTTTATCATTAGCAGATGGCATTTCTCAGAGAGAACACGTGGATACTGCATTGCCGTTTAAAAGGAAAGTATCTGTAATACCACTGATAAACAACGACAGATATAGAACAAAAATAAGCTTCTGCCTTTTTATGACTCATCACCGTTAGCTATATAATGATTTTTTTACTGTCTCCAATAATGGTTTATCGTGCGTTTTGTTTTTAAAGAATTTTTCACAGACGTGTCGCATTTTAAGCACGACAGATGTGAGTTTATTAGACGTCGTGTTCAACTTTTTCAATCACATAGAGCAGTGATTCCCAAAGTGGTCTATATTGATGCTCAGGGGTAGTGCCGATTTAAGCTCATTTCGAACTCAGTGCGCAGATCTACAGGCCCCCGTGGCACTGGAGGATAGAAATTAAAAACCACAAAATAGGCCCGCTTTTCCGCTTAGGCACATGCCTAGGGCGCAAAAGATTTAGGGGCGCGCAAAAGATTTAGGGGCGCAAAAAATTGAAAAAAAAAAAAAAAAAAAAAATTTTTTTTTTTTTTTTTTCCGAAATTACAGTGAACGTACCACCACGTAGTGAATCACGAGAAAAGTATTTCTGCCCTTAACAGAGAGTAAAGACTGAAATGAGATCGACTATGGAAAAAAAAATGCTTAGCAGTTTGATGTTGCTGTTCACTCAAAATGATTTTACCATGTATATTGATTACAATGATGTCATTAACGATTTTGCAATGATCAAAGCTGGGAGAAAACCTTTGTTGTACAAATACAATGGCAGTGACTCAACAAAGAATAACGATATCTAAAAGTAAAAGACAGTAAAGTGATAAGCGAAGAAAAGATGAGAATAAACAGGTTGAAACTTTTAATACTCTACATTGTAATTGCAAACGATTCACTAATTTACTGTACTAATTTACAAAAGGGTGGGTGATCCGTGATGCCATGAAATAAGAAATGAAAACTAGAGTGGCAAAAAACACGTCACTGCCTTTTTCTTACGGCTGCCAGTTGCCAGTTCAGGACACGGCGAGTCCATTGGTGGTGGACAATGGGAAAAGAAGACTCTCCAAACAGCAAAAACAAACAAAAGAGTAAGAGTAAAGAGAAAATCCCTTCCGAACAAAAACTAAAGGAAGGAAAGATGCTCTGGAAAATTGGAAGGGGGGGGGGACCACTTTTAAGTGCCTAGGGCGCCAGTGAGGTTAAAAGCGGCCGTCACAAAACCTAGTTAAGTCCAGCTTATACGGGCCATTCTGGGCCTCTTCAAGCCCCTGGGCGCCCGCCCCAAGCACCCAATGGATTAACCGGCACTGCTCAGGGGCTTATGACGACTTTCAAAAGAGTTCTCGTGAGCGAAAAAATAATTTCGGGGGGGGGGGCGGCCCATGAGGTGTAAATGGGGATTTATAATAGTGGTTCCCATTAAACCAGATCGTGACATTAATTTTTAAAGAAAACTTAATCAAGTGGAAACCAGATTTTACCTATCTAATAGATTTATTTACTGAATTTATGAGGTTCATTTGCAGTTACAAGGTGGCAGCATACATTTTATTAAAACAAAGACCATCCCCTTTCAGCGTTTCTTGCCAGAATTAGGCTAAAGAAGTATAATATTGGAGGTCGCAAATTTTTTCAGTTCCTTAATTTGTCTCAGTTCATCTGCCAAGAAAATGTTGTTTTAATTTACATTCAACACATTTAAATACTTTAAATACCCTCTATTTAAATTTTGAAACTATTTTTGAGAGTGTTTTGACTATGGTAATACCACAGTTGGCAATGAATTCATAAGGTCTCATTGAAAAAACAACAACAAATGTCATGTTACAAGAGGAACTGATCGGAATGGGCCCCAAGGAAGATCATTAACTTAAGTTTAGAAATGGATGTCTGCAATTTTGACTTAAAAAAGACACACACATACCTGTTATTTATCTCGAATTATGGAATATCGTGAGAAAATTTGTAATTACTTTTCAGAGTGAGAAAGAATTTCAGCGCGGTTGTCAATCTTCGAAAGAAGAAAAAAAAAGCCTTGACACTGCTGACAGAGGAGATTTAGTTTTAAACTTGACAAGATTGATGCCAAATGTTGAAAATTTGCTATTGAAGCACCAGATTCATCCCTCTGATTAAAAGCATTTGTTTGTTGCTCACTTACTTCATGTATTAATTAAATTTTAATTTAATTAATGAACACATGTTTTGTTTTAAGTTTTAAATACTACCCTTCACTACAGTTAAAAATTTAAATTCTTTTAAAGTAAGTGGCTCTATACCAGTTTTCAAAAGCACATTTAAGTTGATAAATTTGTAAAAATTCAGTATTAAGTAAGAAGGGGTATATCCAAAACTGAAAAACATGGCAAGGGGTCTAAAAAAAAAAAAAACTTGGGAACCTCTGACATAGAGGTAGAGACAGAGCAACTACGTTTTGAGGTCGGAGGGTCATGAATTATGTCCAGATTTCTTCAAATGGCCGAATAAAATATTTAAATTTGTGTCACATTAAGTCCAATTGAACTTCACAATCTTCAAATGACGCAGAACTTTTTCGAATAAATTAGTAAGTTGTTCTTAGATAGATCTCGTCACTTGACATGATTCAGATTAATATATACACTAGTAGAAAATATTACGTAATGCTAGTAGTAAATATTACGTAAAAACAATGGACTTAATTCACGACGAACACATGAAAAATGCAATCAAGTGATCTCCACTGAATTCAAAACTGTTGTTAAACTTGTACCTGTTGTTTTACTCGCAAAATTTGATAATTGGGTAAAGATGTTGAAATATTAAAATTCTTCCAAAAGTTTTTTAAATAAAAAAAAAAATTCTAATATTGTTCTTGTATTTTTGAATCAGGGACACATTGTTTACTTCTGTGCTCTATTACTGCTGACAAAAATGTGTACATTTTAAAAGAAAGTTTCTGCAGAAAGAAAAAATTGGCAACAGTGAGGTGGATGAACATGTTTGCTTTAATCATGGGATAATGACATCACATGAATTTATGAAATGGCTGGAAACACGTGATTGTAGTTATCATCTGACTACGACGTCACATCTCCTTAGCCCAGTGGTACTTAAATTGTGGTCCGAGGGTTCCCAACGCCTTTCAAGGGGATCCGCGAAGTAGGAGGATGACGATTCTTTCCGAAAAAGATCGACTTTTAAATCGATTCACAAAAAAATCGAGATCTAAAAGATCGGTATCTAAAAAAATCGATTTTTTGTTTAAGTCTCCATTTACAATGTAAATATAAATACATTTTATGAAAAACAAGAAAGAGATACCATAATAAACGATCTCTTATCAGTAAAATCAGGGGATCTTTTAGTTCAGGGAATTCGACAATTACAGTTATTTTTATTACCATATCAAAGTATCAGGTATAAAAGAAGACATTTATTTTTAAATGTATTTGTTACATTTAAAAGTTTAGAAAATAGATAATATAGCTTATAGCTCCCAATGCTTAATATCTAAGCTTTTTAGTCGCAGTCTCTTTTATCCCAGTAGTCTCTCAAGTCTACTGGGATCCAAGTGGTACGATCATCACTTGAGATGTTGTCGGCAATTGAAAAAAAGCGCTCACAAAGAACAGACGATCCCACGATAATCATATAGATCAGGGGTGGCCAAGACGTCGACCGCGAAGACATTTTAGGTAGTCCTCGCGACCATTCTGATAATGACCTCGAATATTAACAATTTAATTTATGACATAGAATTAATGAATTATTTAAAATAAAAATTTACTACAGTTAACGCTTTAAAACCTAAAACAAACTGTGCAAAGTAATACAGTGAATTTGTTGTTTTACAGTGGAGAATTAAATAGAAACAACTTGACACAGTGGGATGCTTAGATTATATCCAATAGCCGGCGCGATGATAGCGACGCGGCGAGTCGACTAGTCTACCCGCCACACCCGCCCGTTTAGTTTCAGTTCTCAGTTAATCGTCTTACGTTGCAGGTCGCTCGCTTCCTACCGCATTGATACGATAATTTGTTGTTTCAACAACCCGTCCAAAATGACTCAGCCAGGTACCAGTGCTAAGAGAAGTAAAACATACCATTATCACAATGAGTGGGAAGATGATTTCTTTTTTGTTATGGTGAAGGAGAAATGTTTTTGTTTCATATGTAACTCAAGTGTGGCACTACCAAAAAAGCAAACGTCGGAAGACATTTTAAAACCATGCACTTAAAATACGTTACAGACTTTCCAATCGGCAGTGAACTTCGAAAAGTTAAAGTGCATGAATTAAAGTTGAATTTACATTTACAGCAATCGTTATATTTATGAGACCAGGCACCAAAGCTAAAGCAGTAACATTGGCGTCGTTTAAAATTACAGAAGTTTTGATAAAGCGAAAAAAACTATTTGGAGATGGAGAATTGATAAAAGAAGCTTTCTGTAAAGTAGGATAAGTGCTTTTCCACGATTTTAAAAACAAATCTGAAATAATATCGTCAATAAATAATATTTCTTTGTCACGTAACACTGGGATGCGACGGACTGAAACTATGAATAATAATTTGGAGGATTTATTAAATGACGATTTAAAAGCTTGTAAGTTCCTATCACTTCAATTTGATGAATCCTCGGATATTAGTGACATTGCACAGTTATGCATTTTTGTGAGAATGGTTTTCGAAGATATGACTTCAAAAGAAGTTATTAACTATAATTCCATTGAAAGGACAAACGAGAGGCCAAGATATCTACAATTCATTTAAAAACTCTTTATTGATAAGACAAGATTTCCAATATATAAATTGGTCTCTATTACAACAGATGGAGCTCCAGCAATGGTCGGGAATCGAATTGGTTTTATTGCCTTGTGCAATAATGATGAGGAAATTCCCAGTTTTACCAGCTATCATTGCATTATCCATCAACAGGTATTGTGTTCAAAAATACTAATGTCTAATGATATAATGCAAATTGCTTTTAAAATTGTCAATTCAATTCGTTCAAGAAGTCTTCAGAGACGACAATTTCGGGCGCTTTTGGAAGAAACTGAATCAGAGACCGGAAATCTCTTATTGCACACAGATGTGAAGTGGCTAAGCCGTGGTGCTTTTTTAAAAAGATTTCGTATTCTCTGTTACCAGAAATAAAAAATTTTCTTCAAATTAAAGGAGAGCACATTACTGAATTGGAAGATGAGAAAAGGCTCATGAAACTAGCTTTTCTCTGCGATATCACTGAAAAACTTAACGACTTAAACCTAAATCTACAAGGAAAGAATAAATGTTTAACAGACATGATGAGCGCGATTAAAACTTTCAAAGAAACGATAAAAAGGTATGCGTCTCAATTAAAAAAACATGAATTGAGAAACTTCAAAACCATGGAGTAAGAGTACATCCATAATTCAAACCGAGACTTGGAAAATTTCACCGAACACTTTTGCTTGAAGAATTTGAAAGAAGATTCACTGACTTAATTAGGTTGGAAGAAATACTCAATTTTATGATATTTCCATTTAATAAAAATGTCAACATTGATGAAGTATCTGAAAAAATAGGACATTTAATAGATACCACATCAGTCACGGTCGAGGAAGAAATTATGAAATTAAGATGCGATATATTTCTTAAATCCAGAGCATCTAGCGATACTGATTTTTGGAAATTAATTTCTGAGGAAACATTTCCAAATATTTACAAATTGATTTTGTATTTGAAATCATACTTTGGATCGAC
>BMAV01014941.1:228784-254810 GCA_019973955.1 Trichonephila inaurata madagascariensis
ATATATATATATATACAGTGTATATATATTGATATATATATATATATAATAGATCCCTGATGAAAGGCAGAAATTTGGGTTCTAGAATGGTGTCAATGTATTTTATTACATTCAGTGTCCCATCGATGATATGAAGACAACCGATACCATCTGCTGATAAGCATGACTATGTAATAAAACTATTTGGGTGCTTCACAGTTGTCTGGATGCAGTCAGGATGTAGCAATTCTTCTATTCTGCGTCTTACATATTTTAAGCTATCACTATCGAATAAGGATATTTTAGTTTCGTCCCTCTGTATAACTTGTAATCAATAATCATTTGTCCAATCAATGCGTTCCATTGCCTAATATAGTTCTTTTTAGCCCTGCTGGGAACTGAGATACGGGTTTTTTCGTGGAAACCTACCTTTTAATCTTACATCTGTTCATCTACTCCTGATTGTTTTTGAACTGACAGAAACACCAACATCACTCAAATCACTTCTGATGGATGTCCATAAAGTTCTCTTATCTCTGAAACATAGTATTTTTGTTCTTCTGTCATCAACAGATGTGGTGCCCTTTTTTCGGCTTTTTCCTGCTTTTTTTTTATTAAATTTGTCACCCGACATCTTAAGCAAAACTCTCAGACTCCAGATGTAGTCACTGAACTACCCTCCTGTTATGTAATTTTAACATAGGAAATACCACTTTCTCGTCACAGATTTGTCCAATCTACTCTTTTATTTGATGGTATTGCTTTTTGACTAAATATCACGGTTATCCTGGCCAGGAAACAGTCCTGTCCTCGATCCTATGGAAAACTTGTGGCACCGTTGTGACGGGGCTTTATCGTAACTTCTATTAATAATCCTCTCGGAGTATCTTTGGTGCCAAAATGGCAATTATTTCCAACCAATCAAAGAAGAGAACGCGGTTATGTAGATTACGAATTGTATATATTGGAACGTTAGTATTCACGTGAGCTCTAGGTAAAGTTCTGGGAGAAGAGTCTAAGAGTGTTCTAAGAGTTCTATAAGTCGGTCTAATAGTGCCAGGGAAGTTGATTTCTAAGTGGGTCCGAGACCAGAAGATTATCCCTTAGTCGGATCAAGTTGAATCGAAGAATATATTGACACGATATAAGGAGTGTAGCTGTTCGCCGTGGGATAACGATAAGACTGTTTAGATTAAGCTTTAATACTAGAGCGGATCCTAATAAGTTCGGAAATCATCTGTAAATATAGATTCAGTGGTTTATTGCGCTATTTGTTAGAATTACAGTTTGTGTCTCATCACTAATGATCATAAGCCTCCTAGACTAATGTTGTTTTGCTAAATATAAATTGAGATCATAATAAACTAATTTTAATTATGGAAGGTGTTAGTGGTCAATCTTTCATTCCCTCAAACATAGGTTGCGTGGATGATGAAGAGATGATACCCCCAGCCCACGGGGTATCACACCGTTTGAAAACTCTTGTCCAAATGACATACCCATGAAATAAAAAGGAACTAATTGAAGATATAATTGTTTCCTGGCATCATGTAATAACGAAGGAAGAGCTTAAAACTATTTTCAGCTCGATGAAACATCGATGTAAAGCTATAATAAAGAATAAAGGCAACGTCCCTAAGCTCTGATAACTCACTGCTATCATGAGTATCTAATGTATATCGACGGTTATTGCAGCATAACTTTATTTGCATTGCAAACATTTGAATTTTCATTTTTGTTTTGAATTTAGTATTTAATTCTCTTTAAAATGATATAAAACACTTTGCCTTTTGTGTAACGCAACACTTTCTATAAGCATACAAACTTAAAAAACATAACAATTTTAAAAAGTGCCCACAATTTGGGCCACCACTGTATATAATTACTTTTTAAAAAACTAAAAATAATTACTAAAACATTTTGCAGAATATAAAACGATATTTAATCCATTCATAAAACCCGACCTATTTTCAAACAAACTTAAAATTTCCTTAGAATAAATAAATCTATTCGAAAACACATATATTGCTTTTAAGGCGAAAATTTGTCTCTCTATTCTGGCATCAGCGTGAATTTATCTTACGTGGCATTTCACAAGGAGAATACTTCGCGAATTCAGAATAAATCTCCGGCGGCTGTTAATAGAATATCTCGCTTTTGAAACAACCAGAACAATAACAGCTTTCTAAAGAACATGTTTAAGAATTTTCAAAACGACTCGTAAATTCTTCCTGGGAACGTAACGAAATACCCTGTTTTGATATAATGTCTCTTTCAGTTCTACCATTGAAGAGAATTCTTTAATAAAAAGGTGAAGAATGGTGAGCCGTTCTGGTTATTACGGTGCATAATTCTTACGGCTTGCAGCAATATTAGCCCAAAATACTTTTTACCCCCAGAGTGCAGACAGGGTTTTTGACAACTTCTTGCCGAGGGGAAGAAGTGAGCTGAAATTTATGAGCACGAAAACGTTTCGGGTCGCGAAAGAACACCGAGGAAACATAGGCAACAAGAAAAAAAGGACATACGGTTTCACTCTTAAAAGCGATGGGACTCAGAAAAAATATTAATCAGTCGGGCAAGAAGTATACTTGTCTAAAAAATTGACAGTTTCCGGGAAAAGCTACTAAACGAGGGAATTCCAAATCTATACATATAAATAAAAATGAAGTGTCTGTTTGTAATTTGAAATTAACAGCTTTTTACTAAATGCATTTAAAAGTATATAAGGTATATGAAAAAATTGATTTTTAAATTTTTTGTCTGTCTGTTCCGGCTAATCTCTGAAACGGCTGAACAAATTTTGACGAAACTTTCACTGGCAGATAGCTAATGTTATAAGGAATAACTTAGGCTATTTTTATTATAGAAAAAAAATTAGGGTTCCGCAAAAATAAAATTAAAACCAATGAAATGGTGAACAATATCCGTTTCAAATAGGGATCATTTATTTCAATCGACAGTGTCAAAGGTCATGCATCCCTCTCACCCCTTGCTTGCGGTGGTTTCGTTTCATCCAACCCAGTCCTCACCCCATCGACAGTGTCAGAGGTCATGCGTCCCTCTCCCCCCCCCGCTTGCAGATTCGTTTCACCCTACTGTTTTTAGACCTGTTTTGAACTGACTATTGTATATAGAGAGATTGTTCAGTAAATTTAATATTGCATATAGAGAGATTGTAGAGAGATACACAGAAATTTAATATTAACGTATTACACATCCAGATACAAATTATTTACACTATTTTAAGAGTTTATTACACAAAATTTGTAACAATGTGTTATTTTTGCTGAGCAGAAGGAGGGTGTTTTCAAAAATCGACCCACAAAAACTTTTTTATCAGCTTTTTTATATCTACAGACTTAAAATTAAACAAACATGGTTTTTTATTTAGCTGAGATATGCAAAAAGCTATTTTTTTTTGTTTAATTTACAATTCCAGCAAAATTAACTCATTAAAAACTCATTTATCCTTCAGTCTGTATTGTTTAATTTTTCAATTCACCCGTGCGAGGAACGGGTATACCAGCTAGTGTATAAATAAAATAGAAGGAAACAAAAGAATCGTATTTGTGTATCATTTTTAGAAAAACAGTCAGACCTCTATATAACGAAGTCGCTAAATCTTGGAAAAAAGTTCGTTATATGGAAAATTCGTTTTATTGAGGTTCAACTTTTATAAACCACATAAAACAAAAATTTTAAATTCATTAACACTATATATTAAAAAAGTAATTATTCACATATATTTTTAAATTAATATATGTTTATTTTATATATCTTACCCATCAAAAAAAAAGAAAGAAAAACTGCAAAGAAAACAAGGAAAAAGAATGTTTTTTCAATATTAAGAAAATAATTTATACTAAAATTAATGAATTTTATAAGGACAGTTTTTTTTATAATTTAAAGGATACTGTGACGTCTCTCGCGTCTTTCTGCTAACATAACTCCTATGTTCTTTGACGGCCACGATTAATGGCAAAACTTTTCCAACCCAATACCAAGAAGATAAACGAAGATAATATGTAAATGAGATATACTATAAAAGGATAGAAGCTTTGATGATAAGATAACGCGGCAAGCTTAGAGATAGTAGTGTGGAATCATTCTGATCAATAGCGCGGCAAGCTTAGAGATAGTAGTGTGGAATCATTCTGATCAATAGCGCGGTAAGCTTAGAGATAGTTTAGTGTGGAATCATTCTGATCAATAGCACGGCAAGTTTAAAGATAGCTTAGTGTGGAATCTTGTAGATCAAGAGTTAGCAGTCCGATAGTTTTGGAAAGAATAGAAGCCCAATATAAAGAAGTTGGAATCTTCATATATAAAGTGAATTATAAATATCTCTATAGGTGAAGGAAGGAGATCTGCAAAAGGTAATATTTGATATAAGTAATTAGATGAATCGGATTATTAATTATAATTGAGATAAAGGATCTAGTTGCGTGATCTGACTTGAATACAAGGTTTAATTGGGTGTTGACTCTCACTTTAAATATAGTTGTCAAATTAGAATTAAGTAATATAAGTTATTCTTAATAAAAGTTGTATTAAGAACTACTATGTCTCATCATTTTGATAATCCCACACCTCTAGCTTACGCGGAACCGGAACGACATAGTCATCACAGGATGGCTATGTCGCAATACAAGTAACATTAAACATATATTATTTTATAATTTGAACACGGGGACACTGGACAACTCCACTGAAGGTGAAAGAGGATATCGAAGATGTTTCTAGTGAACTGGGCAGTGGGATTTAAGAGTTGCACTTCTTGGATGAAACGTTCAGAACTCTATCGCTCTCGGCGAGTTAGGATCTAATAAAACCAGTTCAAGATTTATAGCCACCATAAAATGTGTTAAAGAGAGAATAACTTGAATTTTTTTTTAGAACTACTTTAAAAAAAAAAATAGAGAACAAAAATTGAATCACAAAAGAAAAAGTTCGTTATATAGAAAATGCACTTCGTTATAGAGAGGTTATTTTACGAAGAAAATCGTGAAATGTTCAAGGTTCCAGGACAAAGTTCGCTATATAGAAAAATTCGCAATATAGAGGTTCGTTATATAGAGGTTCGACTGTAGTTGTAAATTTATGTGAAAAGTAGTGGAAGACTCCACAAATATTTGAACAAAAACAGATTTATTAATGGACATAGACAAACAGACGACTGCACGAAAACAAATCGACGTATATATCCAAAAAAATATTATAATGGATTATTTACAATACCGCAAGTCGTACTCGTTATAAACAAACTTTACAACTTTCCAGAAACGGCCCTTTAAACAGTTCCACTAGCAGACTCAGACAGATAAAGTCTCTCTTATCTCAGTCAACGTACACCACTGAACTCTGATCTCAACTGATTCATCTCTGTTTCAAAAAGCCTAATGGAAATTTCCAGAAGAGTCACTTCCAGAGACTTCTCGATAGTTCCTTGGCCATATCATTTCCCACAAAATTTGTCGCCAATTGCTAAGCCTGGTAATATCTTCTTTGGGTTGCCAAAATCATAATTTTCAATTTCCTGCTGGGAAAAGAAATTTGCCAAACTCATTTTTCCTCAAGAAGGTTGCTGCGAGTAAAACAACATACGTGAATTGTTTCACTATTAAATTTAACGGTAAATAGCATTTTTGTGTCTATCTTATTTCAAGAACCTTGTCTTAGTAATTGTGTGTGTCTCATTAAACTTATTTCTTTTTTTTTTTCTTCTCCTTCACAGTACATCTACATAGAGAAGCTTCCTCAAAGCCTGTTTTTTGTAAGCAATATTCAACCAGTTTTTTATACTTAAGATATCTGTCAGTCAATTCTTCACTAAATTAAGTTAACACATTTTAAAATCTTATGTGCAAACAAAAATCAATAACATCTTACAGAATAATAAAATTTTAATGCTCGTACAAACTTAAGAAGAGGAATGGGTTATTCAAATAATTTAAATACTCTCTACTACTTGATCCTGGCTGTTAGAACAATTTTTAGTAAAACACTAGCTACATGACCCGGCGTTGCACGGGCTTTCTATACTTTTATAAATTTTCCCTTTCCTTCACAAAATCAGCACTTTTAATAGTCTTTTTCAAAATGACTTCCACCCCCACCCCCCTCCTCCGCTTAGCCCGGCGTTGCTCGGGCTTTTACCGAGTGCATAATATAAAATTCTTTGTTTCGAAATTTTTTCGCTTCTTTTTTTTTTCAGACATGTTTTTTCCCCCCCCCCCCGGCGTTGCACGAAAATTTTTAAATGCATAGCAAGTTGTCAAGGAAATTCCCTTTTCCCTTCTCGCTATCAGACCTGTCTAGTAAGTGAATAGGGGAATTTAATATTCACTCACTGTCAGTGGCGCACACAAGGGGGGTGTCCTAGGGGTCCGGACCCCTCCCAAAGCTCTTGATTTTTTTTCCGATTGATTATAATTCTTATATAGTACGTATAATTTAATTAAATATTTGTTATTAATGATTAATTTTATTAATTAATGCTAATTATTTATGAAAGTATTAGTTTTTACTGTTTTTTGTTGCCGAAAATCGACAAAATCAAAAGGATGATGATATAAGAATGGTGGACTTTCAACCCTGGACACTCGCCTTGAAAAATTCCTGTGTGCGCTACTGCTCACTGTACCTTTTTAAAAATAGTTGTATGTTGAAAACAGTAGAAATTTTTATAATTACAAAATCGAACTCGGGTCCAACAATTAGTAATGAAGCGCGTCAAACAATCGCGCCGTGAAATCGTCGGGGAAAAAGTGAAAAGACCTTCAGAATAAAAGGAAGAGTTATATTCCTATTGTAAAAATGTTTTATTTGTTAAAGTTTTTTTTTTTCGGGCTTCATTTTTAAGTTAATGCTTTCAAACTTCATATATCGGTTGCAAACAATGGTAATTTTTAAACAAAAAATGTAACAAAAATAATGTTTAAATATTTCTCGTAAAAAGGAAAAAAAACGAAAAGCACAATTTTTTTTTAAAGAAAAAAAAAACGATTTTTAAGATATTTTATCAATCTTTGTACAGATTACGTATAATATTGTTCTACACACGGAAAAAAAGTTTCTTGAAATTATTTTTTATAAATAAAGAAGTTATTAAGTATTTAAATAAAATGTTGAGTATTTTTTGAAAAATTGTAAAAAAACAGTTTTTGACATTTAGTTTTTTAAATGACTGATTCTAAAAGAGAAAAGCATGAACTTTTTTAGTGTAAAATATTTTTTTCATTAGCGCAAAAGAAAATGCAAACAGAACGATTTAGAAATCATACTCGTAAAAACGTATCGATTTTGACTCATTTTAAAAAAATCGTAAAAAATAGAAAATATAATTTTTTTGTAAAATAAATTATACCGTATCGTAAATCATACCGTAAATGATCTTTCCGATTCTATAATTATTTTTTGTCTGAGTCTCATGAAAAAAATTAGATCGCTTTTTAAAAACGTCTGGGAAAAAAATGAAGTTCCGAAATTTTGAACTTGGCCCCTGGCGGTGAAAAATGGCACTAATTATGCGTTTTAAGGGTTTTAATTAATATCTTTTTAACTAATTGGAATATCGGAATTTAAATGGTAAAAACGGATTTCTCGGATCATTTCCGAACTTTTGGTATCTTCGGCGAGTTTCTGCGTCGTGCGGTTCGTGAGGTCCCATAAATAGATACGTTTGTTTACCTACGAATTTTAATAGTGTAGATATTTAAATTATGACAAGCAAGTTTCGACAATAAATGATCATGAGAGAAATATTACTAACGTTATAATTGGATGTTTTATTTTCATTAAGCACATCGTGATAGGGTTAGCGATATTAATATTAATGGTAGCTGCTTACTTTATTTTGAGCCTCCATCAAGGATATAAACTTTGGACACTCTTTCTCTTTAGTTTTGACTTTTCACTGTACTAACGTACACACGTACACCACGTGTATAACGTACACCACGTACAAAATTCCCAGATCTTAATTTGGATTTATTGTGCAGTAGAGTCTATTATAACTGAGAATTAATGAGAATCCTGTTTTTAGAATTCCCACTTTAAAATTTTAGAGTATAATTTTGAAGTTGTTGACAGTTTCAATTATTAAGGTTCTGAATTTTTATTAAGGTTCTGAATTTAACAATAGGAACGACTGTGTTATAAAAATCCAAAAGAGAATTACTATGGATAATAGATGTCTTAATGGAATACGAAATTATATATTTGAAATCGAATTGAATCAAATGAAAAACAAAGGTTCTATTGTATAAAAGTCTTTTAAGATCAGTATTAATTTATGCATGTGAAACTTGGTACATGTCTCGAACAGATAAGAACATGATAAGTACCTAAGAAAGGTTTTAAGATTTATTTTTCGAGGAATTCAAGAAAAGGGCACGTGTCGAAGAAGATCAGATTTAGAACTCTATCACTCATGTAAAGAAGGTGACATCATCAAAGTACAACGAATTAAATGGGCAGGTCACGTTGTCACAATGGTCGAAGACCGCACCACTAAAAAAGTCTTCAATGCCCAAACAAATGGCTCATGGAGAAACGGGAGGCCAAATCTTCGATGGATTGATGGCCTAGAATAAGATCTCCTTGTTTTGAGAACTAAGAAATGGAGAACACTGTTAAGAAGAAGGCTGGCCTGGAAAAGGCTCTTTGAGTAGGCCAAGGCCCATCCAGGGCTGTCAAGTCACTGAGGAAGGAAGGAAGAGTCTATTATAACAAACGATAGTATGACCGTAGTAGTCATGGTAACAAAACTGGCAGCCTTCTGTCAAGTCCTCGATATAAAGGAGATGATGGATGTTGAAATGGCCGAGGCTGATGGTTCTCAAGTTGGCTCGGGGTAGGTGTTGGCACGGTCAATTGATCATCGCCAAGAGTCCTCGTATTGTTAGTAAACAGTCGATCAAACGATACTTTTTTTCTGGAAAGAACACTTGAACCGATATAAAATCGAAATACGGTTCGAACCTCCATCTAACGAACCTCCGTATTGCAAATTTTTCTATATAGCGAACTTTTTTCTGGAACCATTTCATGATTTTCTTCGTAAAATAACCTCCCAATAGCAAAATGCATTTTCTATACAACGAACTTTTTCTCCTGTGATTCATTTTTTTGCTCCCTATTTTTGAAGCATTTCTGAACATTTCAAGATTTTCTCTCTCTTAACAATATTTATGGTGGTTATAAATCTTAAACTAGTTTTGCTAGATTCCTAACTCACCGAGAGCAATAGAAACCTGGGTGTTTCATCCAAGAAGTGCAACCTTTAACCCCTATTGCCCAATTCACTGCAAACATCTTCGATATCCCCTTTCACCTTCAGTGGAGTTGTCTCGTGTCCTTGAACTAATCTCCGTTCATGGCAGGATGGCAGTCTATTTTTGGGCATCTGGACTGATACACAGTCCTCAATCCCATATCTTTAAGAGTCTTTGAAGTGGGGCTTGACTTTCGTGGAATTACACAGTCTGCTATGTAGCATGCAGGCTATTGGCTGCGACGGTGGAATCCGGGAGAAGGGGCTTAAGGTGATCTTCAAGACGTGGAATGTTCATACATGGCTGAGAGCTATGTGGGTGCTCTCTCATTGGTTGGAGGTGGAAGTGAGTATAGCCTCTGGCTGGCTGCCCATGGGGATAAGTAAAATTTTAAAAAGTAGAAAGTGGAATACGCTTGTCCAGTGGGGTAAAAGATAGAAAAATAATAAAAGAAGAAAAAATTAAAAATTTAAAATTAAAAATCTCATTTGTTATGTTGATCAGTCGTACTGGTAGCTTCGTTTCTTGTAGTTCGAAAATGCAAAAACGTTAGTGCTTGAGCATCAAAGAAAAACATTTAATTCTTCAGGAAGCGGATAAAGGTATAAGGAAACTTTCCTTACAATTTTTCTTCCTTTCTTCTTTCTTTTTGATAGGTAAGATATATAAAATAAATATGTATAAACTTACAAAAAGAGATGAATAATTACTCTTTTTTTAATATGTAGTGTTTACGAATTTAAAATTTGTTTTATGTTGTTTTTAAGGAAAATTGAAGGATGAACCTCTATACAACGAATATTTTCCATATAACGAACTTTTTTTCGGGATTTAAAAACTTCATTATATAGAGGTCCGACTGTATATCTTCTTGTCCTAATACTTTGAACTAAAGGAGATATGTGAGTCCATCAAGAGTTTTTAAACAGACACTAAGAAAAATAATTTGCTTTGTGTGTTTTTATGGACAGTTACAGTCGGACCTCTATAAAAGAAGCTAAATCCCGAAAAAAAGTTCGTTATATAGAGATTCATCTTTCACTTTTCTTTATAAACCACATAAAAAATAAATTTTTAAATTCATGAACACCATATATTTAAAAAAAAGTAATTATTCACATACCTTTTTACAAATTAATATATATTTATTTTATAAATCTTACCTATGAAAAAAGAAAAGAAAGAAAAATTGTAAGGAAAGTTTCTTGACGCTTTTATCCACTTCCTATTCTCTGTCTTATAAAATACAACTAAATCAATGTTTTAAGAGGGGAGGGGGAAGACGATTTTATTTTATTTTCGGAATTAACAAACAAAGACAGACAGAATGTTTGTGGATAGAGGTTATACAAAGTCTATTAAACAGCGTAGCAGTAGTTTCTCTACGTAGTGTGGGTTTCCCCCTTCTCTTTTTGAAAAGCTATGTTTGTAAAATGTCAAATATCACCACACACACACACAAAAAAAAATATTTAAATGATTGTTACATTTTGTTCAATGTGTTAGTATGTTTTTCAACTCAAACAATTGTATTTTTTATAAATGAAATAAGAAATATACTAAATATACTAAATCACCATTCTTGTATCAGGCTCCTTTTGATTTTGTAGATTTTCGGAAACAAAACACAATAAAAACTAATTATTGAATAAATAATTAGCATTAATTAATAAAATTAATCATTAATAACAAATATTTAATTAAATTTTACGTACTATATATTTAGAATTATAGTCAATCGGAAAAAAAAAATCAAGGGTTTTAGGGGGGGGGGAGAACCCCCTTGTGTGCGCCACTGCCGATGAGTGATGCTTGATACAGATCATACAATAATATTTTATTTCCACGAAATTAATTGCGAATAAAATAGAAATTACATATGTTTCACTTTTTCACACATGCGGAAAAATTCAGAAATGAAAATAAAACTATTACATTTCATCTCTTTCTTATCTTCACCCTTTTTCCTGATTTACTTCCTCGTTTCTGCATCACGGCGCAACGTTTCTGGGAAGTTACAATTGCATGTGCTTTCCAAACGGAAAAAAAAAATGACGTAAATTATTTCTTATATCATGTCTGGAATTTTGATGTTGAAATTTGCTCAAAATTTGATAGTCTACAAACTGGCGTTGCTAGCTCTGAGGGGGCCCTGTATCAAAATTCCTTCGGGGCCCTTTTTTAGATATGGGAACCATGTTTGTGGGACTGTAGGACCCCTGTAGCTTGGGGGCCCCTGAGTCTGCATCAATCTAAACAGTATAGGTCATTTCTCTCAGTTTATTTGTGAACATTACCTGTGTTCACAAAAATATACTTACTACTTCTTACAAGGGGCGGGCACGACTAAGGAAATTCATTTGGTTACGAGACTTTGTGTACCAGTAGTACTCTTTTAGGGTGTTCAACCCCTAATGTAATAGCGCCGAACGGCCATTCAATTCGGAGAATATAGCCCTCGAAATTCATGCTTAGCTTTTGTACAATTAAATTTCACTTATCGCCAACGATGCAATGGCTTAATTGGTAGAGTACCTGCTTATCACTCGACCAGCCGAGATTCGAGACACGCAAACGATTTTTTGTTTTGTTTTATTTCTTAAATTCGTTTAAAATTATTTTTACAATTAAATAAATTTATTTAAAAAAGACTTATTAAATATTTTATGATTATAAAACAATTAAATTAGTAGCATATAACGTAAGATATATATTATTTTTTATTATATTAATTATACAATATCTTTTGATTAATAATTATTTTACAATATATTTTATATATTATTATAGTTTTTTTATATTTTGTTTATAATATATTGTATTTTATATTATAAAGCTATTTGTAACTAATTTTTATATAAAATATCATTTAATATTTAATATAATATATTTTTAAAATAAATATTATTTATTAATAATTATATTTATAAAATATAACATAAATATTCATATAATTACAGTAATTATTTTACTTTTCAAAATACAAAATAATTATCTAAAATATCATTTGATATTTAATAAATCTTTTTAAAATAAACTTATTTAATAGTAAAAATAATTAAATGAATTTAAAAAATAAAACAAAAAAATCGTTTGCAAGACTAGAACTTTGGCCGGTCACGTGGTAAACAGGTACTCTACCAATAAAGCCATTGCATCGCTGGCGATAAGTGAAATTTAATTGTATAAAAGCTAAGCATGATTTCAAAGGCTATGTTCTTCGAGTTGACTGGCTATTCGGAGCTATTACATTGGGGGTTGATCACCCTAAAAGAGTACTACTATTACGCGAAGTCTCGTCCCCAAATGAATTTCTTTAGTAGGGCCCTCCCCTTGTTAAAAGAATATAAAACACACTTTTCCAAAAAAAAAAAAATTATTTTACCAAATTTTGGAATTACAGTTCACACACAGAAACTTCCTAAGAAAACTATGGTATAAATTGATTTATTATAAACATATCACACTTTGAAGCTGCATTAGGGCTATTGGCAACAGACCTCGAAATTCTGAGCAGTAGTCATGTAACAAAGACGACCTCTCACTGGCACCCATTCTCCAAACGTTTATGCCACACCCACTTGGGGTTTTCCAGCTTCGACAGATGAAACATGCATAAGCCCTTCTACACGGCGGCTCTGCAATTGTACCAAAACTCAAACCGATTAATGTTCTAAATAAAAAGAAATGTTGTGTCATAAACAGAAACAAGATTCGAAATCAGAGGCGTAACGGGGAATGTTAGGGCCCTTCTGCAAAGTCAGGTTTCAGGTCCCAAGCCAAATCTCACAAAGGATTCCAAAAACGTAACATAACATAGGCTTTGGGTCCCCTCGCGATGCAGGGGTGTACGTTGCGCCACTGCACGAAATCCTCACGTCCAATAGTACGAAGACCCGATGGGTGAGGTGCTACCTAAAATGTTGTCTTCTAACTACGGTCTGGGCTGCATAGTAGAGTAACGGAGAGCATTTGGGCCCCCCTGCAAAATCAAGTTCTGGGCCCCCAAGTTGGATTTTACAAAGGGTAGGCACTTGGTGGCAGTCAGGCTTTGGGGCCTCCTAGAGCCTTGGGGCCCCCCAATGGGTGATGTACGTTACGCCACTGGGGCTGTGGTTGAAGAATGACCAAGGGCGTAGTTACCGCCGTATCAATGATACGGGGCCCCCAAGCTACAGGGGCCCCAACATGCGTATGTACAGTCTCACTAACAGGGTTATCATACATAAAAAAGGGCCCGGAAGAATTTTGATATGGGGTCCGCTCAATACTAGCTACGCAAATGAGTGGTCGCGAATTCGAACCCGGCGTAACCCAAGATTTCTGTTGAATCGTAGGTTCGAGTCCTTGTGCCACTAAAGATTCGCAATGTAGAGGAGCTCGTCCAAGTTAAATGCGTAGAGGCATAAAAGCTTTGCATTGACTTGATGGAGATTCACTTGGAGAGTGAGGTTTCAACTCAGACGTCACTGGACAACAGTCGAAAAACTTCTGAAAGCGCTAAGCCTAGATAAAGTATTTTTGTTTGTGTGGTTTCATTTCAGTTGACTACACAGAAAGGCTCTGTAGTTCATTTCGAAAATTTTAATGTAATTCTCTTCAGTAGTCTTATGGGCTATAATTAAAAGTATATTTGCTATACATATTGCATATGAGAGAAAAATTCATCTGCTTATGTGTCTTTAGACAGTTAAATTAAAATGTCTAGATAAATGTTTGTACACATTATGAGAACTCGTATAAAAATATGTTAAGCAAAAACTAGACATGCTGATGGTTGAGGCTGTCTTGTGTTTCTGTTTAAAATATAAGATTCGACATAACAAAACATTTATTCTATTCATTCTACAAACTCTTTTTGTGTTATAAATTTCATTTCTATGCAATATAGGAATACATAATGCTGAACATATTTCTTACTTTTCAATTTAAAAAAAAATGCAAATTTACAAAATATTTCTAAATTTTAAGATCACATTATGATAAACAACTTTATGTACGTAACGTTGATACGATGCTGTCGATTAAGCCTCACTATTTAATTCTTATTAATCGTCTGCTCATATTTGTTTGTGTTTCATTTCAATTCAATTCCTTTTAAAATAAATCGTTTGATGTGTTTATGACAGAACTTGCAATTTCTATAATTTATTTATCCCAGGCTTAAGAATTCGAAAATGTATATCAATCACATGGACTTATTTAAGTACGTGATATTTTCCGTATGAAAATGGATACCGAGTTTGTACTTCACTATTTGGTGTTAAACAAATGCAACCTTATTCTTCTAAACTTTATACAACAGTTTGAAATGTAAGAAATCTTAAGATTTCATTTCAATAGACTTAGCTTCTACAACTGTCAAATCTCTCATACATCTCAATAAGGCTCCCGTGTCCATCAGCCATTTTGTAACAATCAATTTAGTTAGGGAATTACCAACCACCAACTCAAATCTAAATAACAGAATATTTATTGGAAGTATAAGCCAAGATCGCAGTAGTCTTGGTCACGAACTCGTGGTCGGTGTCGTTTCAGCCAAATCATCGGATGAAGTCCTGCTGCCTTCCTAGATCTGTCGCCAACAGTCATCGTGTTCCGTCGAATGTTTGCGCAAAATGTTAAAACTCAATCAATCGAATTACATGAAAAAATAAAGTGTTGATACATGTTTGGTTTTTCTCACTTCTTGAGGAAGGGAAGTAGACTCTTAAGAAACATATTCTTTTTCGATTTTCAATTTTTCATTCTTTCGAATAAATTAGATTGTATTCAAATAATTACAACAATCACGAGATTCAAGAAGACCCAATTAGAGAATATTTTTTAGACTATTTAACGTTCTAAATATTTCTCAATTATATTTCACTTTATCTTTAACATCATATTTTATTGTTGTTTTTGTCGCTTATATTTGTATATTTGCTTGTAACATTTCGAACTGTACGATATATATTTTGTACTCAGTTTGTGGCAACGTATAAAAACAATTTTGACTACGATTTTTGAGTTCGAATTCTGCTAAAGTACAAAAAAATGAGATTCTGAAATAAATTTTTATTAATTAAAATATATTATTTAGTGTCGCTTTTCTAGGTTAAAAATAGAGAGGCCACACTTTAATAGTCAGTATAGTTGTACTGGACAAAAAAAAAAAAAAAAATACTATTTGATTCGTTGAATTATTGTTGAAAAATTGAGAACTAAATAGAAAAGATTTAACAACACGGACCATTGATATCTTTTAATAAATGAAATATATTAGTGTTAATAAAAACATAAATAATACAATAACAGTTACAAAGATAAAATAACAACGTATACACAAATGATAAATATTACTTTGTAGCATACAAAAAAAAAATTTAAACAGTTACAGTTGAAGCTGCAAAAACTACAGTAAAATATATATGGAATTGGTCGTGAAGCCAGAATCAAATGCTGATCATGCATTTTCAATTCTTCTCAGAAAAATGATGGACCGATTGCGTTAATTCTTGCGAAAAACACTTTTTCAATAGAATCGGGGAAAAAACACGAACACTTAACGAAAACTGAAACTTAATACCAAATTACATAAAGAGCCTTTTGTATACACACCATTCGCAAATTCATATTGACATTCAAAAAACTTTTCAAGGTCAAAATGATCGGAAACACCGCGCAGTCCATTATGCAGTGAGGTGGGAAGAGGAGAAGAGAAAGGGGAAAAATAAAATACCATAAAATCTAAATAGTATTGTGGAAGAGAGGAGGAAAGGATGGCAAAAAAAAAACAGCAGTGAAAAAGTGAGGTTCGTGATTACTAAGTGGAACCGAACCGGCACCTGTCTTGTCCCTGTTTCGTTTTTCTTTGTTTGTTTCATTCACCTTTTTCCTTTTCTTTTTTTTAATTTGACTTTTTTTTTTTCATTCGTTCTCTCTCTTCATTCTTTTTTTGTTAATTTTTTCCATGACCTCTTCATGCATTCCATTTCAGGCGAAAATGATGCAGGAAGTTTGCGCGGTTTTTTTTTCATACTCCAGAAATTCCACCCAACCCCCTTCACCCTTCCTCAAACCTACTTGAACGGCGTTCTTTTTTTTTTTTTTTTGTTATTTCGATTATGGATTTTTTTTATTGTCATTTTAATTTTTGTTTTGTTGTCTTGTTACCGTAGGTTGTTCTTGAAGAAAGAGTAAAAATAAATCAATAAAAAAAAAATTACAAAACCAGTTATTTCCTTTTTATTTTCCTTATCTTTTCATTTTCTTTATGATAAAAATAATCACAATTCCAGACAAAAAGCAAGAAATATATTACACGGGCGAGGTCATTTTACGTTCTTCTCCGGCCACCATATTTGGATTGTATTAATTTGAAACGTTCGATCAATTTTATTTATTTTTAACCTCTTTTCTCTCCTATCAATTCTTCAAAAGATAACACTCAATTCGCTATTGCGAAAATTGGCTTATAAAAAAAATAGAAATGATAAATGGTAGCGTAATAGTTATTTTAAGATGTGATTGAAACGTTCTAATCGAAAAAAACTAAAACTGGTTGATTGGTTTTTGAGGAAATTAGATTGCTGACCCGGAGGCGAATCGAACAATTTCGCTTTGTTTTTAAAAAGTTAAAATAAGTTCAAAGAGAAAAAAAGAACATTTCTTTGCAAAACAGGTAATATACTTGAATCCTGAAAACATAGTTAAGCAAAACTCTTAAAATTTTAAACTATTTTCCAGTTTTTTTTGTTTTGTTTTGTTTTTGTTTTTTTTTATGAATTTTGGAATTACTCCAAAAACATTTTAGATGTTTGTGGTTCCCAGTTTAAATCTAATATATACGTATAAGTCTGTTTTGTTCAATTGCATTAAAAAATGTGGGAAAGTTCTCCTTAAAATGATTTATTTATCATTAATTTATGAAAAAAATTTATCTGAAAGAAGAGAATGAAGGGCTAAAATATAAAAAGTAAAATTGTTCTAAATTGAAAAGTTATGATTTAATACTATTAAAATTTTTAATAACAATATATCAACACATTTTTATAAACCAGTTATATACACCACGTATATTTCACACATTTTATAAGGAAAAGCAACACCTGGTAATTACATTTGATGGAAAGTGCATGATTATGTAATTTTAAATAACATATAAACCTTATGAAATATAACTAAAAAAATAATCTTTAGGCTAAATTGGAGGGGGGAGGAATTAAGTGCTAACATTTTATCAATTGTGTATCTGTATATAACCTGCTAACCCTAAATACAATAATTTCAAAAAATATCTGGTTCAATTATCTTGTAAAAATATACGGAGACAATGTTTTTTTACAAATGTTCATCTGAGGTACGTGTATGTAGAAGAAAAAAAAAAATAGTAAACACATTTTTTGTTTCTTTTTTTGTACGAGAGATGGCTCTCATATTCTTCGTTTTGTTACCCTAGGTAAGAATTGAGATTATCAATACACATATATTATGAAAGAAAATGTTTTGTATATATAGTTAGCGAATATATTAAACTTAACAAGTATTTCTTGGATTTTTTTTATTGTGTATTTATTATACATTTTAATTACCTAATTGATATAAAATTTCGCTTGTTTCATATCTTCGAAATGAAATTTTAAGATTATGAAAAAAAAATACATTGTCATATTGAGAGTATTTTAAAATTTATTCTTTGTACAATACGAAACACTGCTTTCCAGTATATTTAAGAAAAGACATTGGTTAAGTATCAATAATAAAAGAAAATTATAAATCAAAGAAGTATTTCAATGATGAAAAGGAATGTGTTACTTTTAAGCTGCATTCAGATTTATTTCATTTTATAATTTAAATTTTTCAGTGAAGAATGATACAAAAATAGTGAATTAAAAGAGAAGCTCAAAAAAGTCTCATTTTATTACAAATATTTCTTAAAAATAAAAAATATGCCCATTTTTGAAAAACAACAAAAACAAGATTTATCAGAATCTTCTCGATTTTGGCTTTACGGAGGTATTTAATACAAGGTTACACAGTGATTCGAGTACATTTTAATAGTATCGTGATGGAAAAATAATTTATTTAAAAAATATAATTGAAATAGCCTTCGAATATATTAGAACATTCTGGATTTCTTCTACAACAGTGGCATTTCATACACGACTCAATTTCGATTACACTGTAGGCTATAAATTTGATGGAAACGAAAGGAAAGAAAATTCTTTTCGTTTGATACATTTGAAAAATTACTGTGAAATAACCTTAGAATTTATCAGAACATACGCGCGCGAATACTGGCAACAGGGTTTTGGTTCGCTTGTACAGCATTATTTTATATTGGACATCGATCAAGTTTCGATTGTACTGTAATCAGGTAATAATTCGATGCAACTTAAAATTCGAGAGAAACCCAACTCTTAAAACCAGTCCAAAGACAAAAATCAGGATTCAAGGACGTTAATCCTTGCTGATGACCACTGTATTTTGCACTTCACCACAGCAACTCTTATGTAATTAGTTGCTTCTTTAGTTGCAAAAGACATCGATTCGTTGCTTCCAAAACGAACTCTTTCGCAGTGAAATAACCTTGAAACCAGCGAGCGATGGCTTAATTCTCATTATTATTCATTAAGCGAGGTTAAAACGTCGTCTCGCTGATCAGTATTCTCTTACGGCACAGCTAGACAATGGAGGTTAGGAAACTTGGAAGAGATATTAGAATGAACAGGCGGAACTTTTGAGTTTGAAAGCAGCTGCCTTTTGCAGTTCTGGGATGAAAGAAAGAAAAAGGGATATTAGGGTAGAATGCTAATGAATGCATTCTTTGTTTTAAGATTCAAGTTCGTACGAGCATCACTTTGAAGATCTGCTGAGTGTTCGCAGAGAGGAAGGAAAATCAGTGAACTTATTTTTGTCCTTGAATTCTGGTGTAAAAATTCCTTTTTTAAAAAAAATGGTTGACATAGAACTTGTCTGTTAACAATAATCGAATTTCGTATTGCAAAGATATCGTATATGAAATTACAATGGATTGAATAACAATATTATTTGTACATTTTTAATCGGTTCTATTAAGAAGTGATTTCTTTTCAGTCACTTAATTGTTCTTATTTGTATTGCACACGCCTTAAACAATTTTTTTGGAATTGAGAAATAAACATTTTCTTATTCCATAGAGTTTTCCTTTTTTTTTTCGTATCAACAGATCATTTGTTTTTTATGTTAAACAAAATTATCTCATGAATACCCATGTAGTGTACCACCAGCATCGAACATTGATATTTTAAATTTTTAAATGAACAAATATTTATTGAGGATTCAATTTTACTTGTAAATTACGATGAAAACATTAAGACCAATCAATACTATTGGAATTATAGCCACTATAACGCCTTGAAACAAAATGTTGATAAATGGTAAAATTCTAATGAAGCCAGTAGCGCACACAGAAATTTTTCAAGGGGGAGGTCCAAGGTCGAAAGTTCACCATTCTTGTATTTTGCTCCTTTAGATTTTATCGATTTTCGGGAACAAAACTAATTATTGAATAAATAATTAGCATTAATTATAAAATTAATCATTAATAATAAATGCTTCATTAAATTTTACGTATTAAATACTTAGAATTATAATCAATAAAAAAAAATCGACGGCTTTTGGGGGGGGGCCCTTGTGTGCGCCACTGAATGAAGCATAATTCCATACACTTAACATAACTAAAAAGCATTCGCTACGACAAAGAAATCCCCATAATGGCAAAGATTAATATCATAAACACTGATCCACATTTGAACTTCTCTGGATTTTAGTAGACAGAACGCAGAAGCAACGCCATATATTTATCTTTAGCTGACTGAAGTATATTCGATTAGGATATTCATGGAAACCTGAAAAATAATATAAAAGAATTACTTTGGCTTAAATTAAATTACTTAGCAATTTTCATTTTCGTAATCTCAAAGCATATTCGTATAAAATGTCTACCCACGGCAGCTCAACAATTCTCGCTGCAACAACAATTCCCACCACCTTTGATACTTATATTCATAGGAACAGAAGATGACATTTCTCTGAGACCATGGATTTCCCAGCGATCCTCAACCTCATGTGGAATATATTTTTGAGGCTATGATTTGTTGAAGAGGCCCTGATGGAATAGCGTGCGTTCCAATGAATGACGAACACAAGGAAAGGGGGGAGGCGTCCATCGGTCCGCCCCCCACGCCCTTGATTTCTTTTTCGATTGATTATAACCTTATGTATATGAATTAAGTATTTGTTATTAAAAATTTATTTCATTAATAATGCTAATTATTTATTCAATAATTTAGTTTTTAATGTGTTTTGTTCCCGAGAATCTACAAAATCAAAAGAATATGTTCGGCGGCGTATTGGGGTATGATACCAGAAGTTAGACTTTCGACCCAGGACCCCACCTGGAAAAATTCCTACGTGGACCACTGAGTACTATTGTGTGGTCGGTTGAGGTAAGGTCAATGCTTTCAGTCCCCCTTTTTGCTCAGATTCTATCACCCAAGAATCATTCAAAAGGAATTTTACCTCAAAAAGGCAGCTGCAACCGTGGTCAGTTGGTCACTCTTTCACTGAAACTCAGATATTGAATGAAAGCAAAATAGTGAAAATGAGAAAAATAAAAATAGCACACACTTGTGCGTGACAAGGGAGTTTCAGGGACCAGGCAAAATAAAGAGAAACCAGACTAAAGAATTCGACTAGGAGCCACCTTACCCTGATGTTGACCCCAAGTTCAGTATCCTGTTGTGAAAAAAATTTTACCCCCCCCCCCAAGGGTAAAGTAATAGAGTAGTACTTCTTTGGTCCCGCTTACCCCCTGTTGAGGGGTGAGTCATGGAACGACTTACAGGATCCACTCTGTCGGGAAGGCCAGATGGTATGGTGAGAAGGTTTAAATTTTTGGCCTTACTGGGAGCCACTTTCGAAATCAAAACATGTTTCTGTGCAAGTCAAAACAAGTTTTGAGTATTAATCGGAGTGTCGTAGTTTTCAACTGAATTTCATGTAGGATCGAACTAATTAATTTATGAAAATAATATATATACTTTACAATATATACTATACTTTGCATTTTTAAAGATATTTGTTGGTTGTATTTCAATATACATGTAAATATTTTCTGTTTCAATTCTTTTCAGAGGGTGAAGAACTAAGCAAGAGGTAAAGAAAGCAGTAGAGCACACAGGAATTTTTCAAGGAGGGGTCCGGGGTCGAAAGTTCACTTTCTTGTATCATGCTCCTTTTGATTTTGTCGATTTTCGGGAACAAAACACAGTAAAAAACTAATTATTGAATAAATAATTAGCATTGATTAATAAAATTCATCATTAATAACAAATGCTTAACTAAATTTTACTTACTGTATACTTAGAATTATAATCAAACGCAAAAAAAAATCAAGGGCTTTGGGGGGGAATCCGGACCCTAGGACCCCCCCCCTTGTGTGCGCCACTGAAAGAAAGTATCAAATTTGGGATGTCAACAAAAATCGACAGTGGTTGAAATCAATTCTGACAAGCTTTACAAATTAGTGAAATTTATAACATCTTGTTTCATTTCGATTATACTTTTAGCAAAAGGTAACAAATTATTCTTCGTAACAACAACGTTTGATTACTTTTTAGAAATAAATCAGTCAATTTCTTTTCACAATAAAGTTCGAAGGGGGAAACCTCGCCATAAGCATGCAAGAACTAGAAAATAAAGACAAAAATATGAGAAAAAAATCCCATTATTCCGAGCAATAACAAAACAAAGAACAGTGCCGACAGCATCAAAAATTACTAACAACATCAAAAAAAGACCGGTGTTAAGAGGACCTGTTTTCCTTGGCTGGCAACACTGACGTCATCTTAATTGCCTTTCTGTTGATTCAACAAATAATCGTCCAGTCAATCAGGTTTCTCGTTTGATCTGCAAAAAGAACTAAAAAGGAATCTTGTATTCTACATCCGTTTGTCTGCCTAGCCGCAGATGTTATTACATGTTCTTTTTGTTATTGTTCAAGCTTCGGACCTTGTTCCTTTCCAAGTTTAATCATAGACTGAGAAAAAAATAAATTAAATATTAATAATCAAATGCTGGAAGGAATGTTGCTTAATATAAATGTTCGGATGCCATAAATCAAAACCTATTTAAATAATAAACAAAAAATGTGTTGACTTAAATAAATATTCTTAAAGATTTACTTTGAACTAAGTAAATATTTGAAAATGGAATTCGAACGTTGCCTTTAATATGGTTGGTGGGAATTTCGAATTAAATAAATGAGTGGACAAATACAAATTTACAGAAAATCGTTGTTACTATGTGTAAAAAATTAGTTTTAACATTATATTTGATGAAGAAGCTTGTTTATATAGCAGTATATGCAAGAATAAGTTAATCTGTTCTAATGTTTTCTATACTTAATTTATAATGATTCGATTAAATAAATTAATTAAAAAAATTCAAGTATAGTAGTAGATTTAAAAAAAAAGAAAGAATCAATTGCATGCGCTGTTTAGTTTTTCCCCTTCTAATAATAAGAAAAGATTAAAAAGACTTCAAAAGCTATTTTTTTTCGTAGACGTTAAAAAATATTTAAAAAAACACGATGATTGAAAAGCTCCCGTGAGAGTTTCAAAATACGGTGCGGTAAGATTGAAATTAAATTTGTATGGAACTATATTGATGAAAATATAAAAAAGATCATTCGACTTAAACTAGCACTGAAGGGAAAAAAGAGAGCACTTTAATTTTCTTGTTCGATTTTTAAAAAATAAATTCTGAAATTTAATTTCTGTCAAAAAAAAAAAAATTTTTTTTGTGTCAACATTTTTTTGCAATTTTGAAGATAAATATAAAGCTGAATGGGATTGATTTCATGAAGTCACATGATAAAAACAAACAAGTGTTTTCCATTGCAATTCAAAACAAACATTAAACTAATTGTATTTGTTCTATTTGTAAAACTCAGATAAAATTTCAAATTTCCTATTTGGGTAAAAATGCACTTTTCGTGTTTTTATCATAGCAAAATCTTTTATACAATGGGCTCAATTCATGAAGTCACATGATAAAAACAAACACGTGTTTTGCATTGAATTCAAAACAAACATTAAACTTGCTGTTCTATTTGTAAAACTCAGATAAAATTTCAAATTTTATATTTGGGTAAAGATGTTTAAATGTTAGGGAAAAAAATTTCTTCAAAAAGATTTTTTTAAATTAAAAAAAAGTCGTATTTTATGCTTATACTTTTAAATAAAATGCATTTTGTATACATATGTACTTTTTAAGAGAAAGTTTCTGCAAAGAGCAAAACTTGGCAACACCGGAGCGCGTGAACTGATTAGTTGGAAACACAAGATAGTTTTTATCGTGCGACTATGACGTCACATGAGTTTTTGAATTGATTGGCTACAATCACGTGGCTTTCACTATCATGTGACTATGACGTCACATGTATCAACCTCATTCTTATGATACGGAATTTTGGGTTCGAAAGGTTTAGTCCTGATTTAAATTGCTCAACTTATTTTTAATTTAATATTTTTTCACTTTTGTGCCTCATAAAAATTAGGTAGTGTTTTGATACTTTCCATGATCTACAGTAAAAAATACTTCTGTCAAAAGCAATGTTATTGGAATAAATATATTTCATAAAAGATATAATTTTAAGATAAGATAGAGATTACATGAGAGATTTTTATTAATAAAACAGCTTAACTCTGTAATCTGGCAACTGGTTATTCAATTAATGGAATAAGATAGATAATAGCTACATAAATAGTAAAGCGTAATAAAACATAACCTTGTAAAGAAAATGGATTATGATTAATTTTACTCTTTGAAACACCTTAATTTTTTTCCACCTACCCAGTTATGAGATTCATTAACATTTAATTAATTAATATCATTAACATGGCAGCCATCGCAACAATGCTAACGTTCAAGATAACTCGTCAAGATGGCAACCCTGATTTCGCATGTATCGTTCCCTTTAAATTGGCAATCATGTGCTTTTTTCATTTTATATCTCCAATACGGTTGCGATAATACTAAGTACCCTTTTAAATAAAAAATAAAGAATTTAAGTTTTTTCGTATTAATTCAATGTCAGCAAATTATCGTCAAAGAATAACTACATGCCAGTGATTAATCGCCAGATATTTTACAACTGGAAACCTTATTCGCTTTTTTTTACACTTATAATCACCGTTTTATTTATATTTTTCAAACTATAAACGTCGGACGAAATTTTCCAATTGTCGCCAATGGCATATGTTTAATACATGTGTAAGTATCATAATTTATATTTTAAAATTTTATTCTTGATTTAACGGTATAATTCTTGTTACCTTTTACTTAAAACGTACAAAAAAAGTGATAACGTATACTACTTTGTTTTTATAATTTTCTGATAAATATTTACTTATGAAAAATAAATATCGAGCAAAATTTTTCGGAATTAATTTTTTGATCTGAATTGGTTTCTTGATCATCCAGTGTTCGTAATTACGTATCATTTATCGCAATTTTTATGTGGCCTATAATTCTACTAAAATAGTTTTTTTAATGGATTGAAGCTTGTATTTAAGGAAGGTATTTGTGAATTTAAGACTCATTTTATTCGTCAAAAATGTTCGTTTCATTCGTTCGTTCTAATTCCCTTAGCAGCCGACGATTCTCTTTTTAAATCAAATTATTTCTTATTAATGAAAAAGCAACTGCAAACGGAACATAATCTGGGAATTTTTAATTCGAAAACGCGAACTGCAAGTGTTCGAACAGGAAATACAAGAACAGAAATTTATTGCAAAGGTCAATAGCTCTGGTGCTCAAAAACATAGCGCAGATGGCGAGAGGGCAATTCGAATTCTAAAACACGAAAATCCAAGCAAAAACAAGTTAAAGGTGGGATGGACTGTGTCCCCCTTGAGGGTAGATATTCTGAGGATAAGGTCTTTACCCTTATCTGTCAAGGTTTAGTCATACCTGAGGGTTAAAAGCTACAGCATTCGCGCTATGGGGTCTAAAATCGTAAATGCTGAGGGTCGTGAAAGGCAGAAAACTTTTACTGCTTGAAAATAAATTGAGTTGTTTTGACAGTAAGTCAGGATTTTAGTAAAAAAGTCCGCATTGTTTAGTAGAAAGGAACTCGATAAAGAATTGGTCATTCTTTATAAGCTCTAGAAAAAATCAAATGAGTATGGCCTAGACCAAATACAGAAGGAAAAAACTGCGAGGAATTTTGTTCTGGAAGCAAACGTCACGCTGCACCACAAATGATGCAACGTGCCGGTGGGCATTGCTGACGTACGTTACCACAGTTATGAGAAACTCAGCAGAAAGGTCATATCACCACGCGAATTTTTTTTACTTTGACATTGTTGGTTATGATGTTGTTCCAGAGAAAGGTTATCAAGCTTTGTGCAAAGTTTTGTACACAACCTGTTTCAGAGTTACACGCAATAAGAAAACTGTGTGTGAAAAAGACGAATTATACAACAAATTCTTTTTTGAAGTGAGAACTTCTATTGGCACGATTTGCAGGAGAGTGAATTTGAATGAACGTCACGCTCGGGAATGTAACACTCATTCGGCTTTTTTTGCCTTCATTCGGACATACACACCGCTAAAAAGGAAAGGAGGGACATTTCCCCCCGCCACTCTGACACGCTGTAGTTTGTCCCCCTACCAATATGCCGTAAAAGTAAAGTGCCTAGCTTCGATCTAAGTGCCCCCCCCCGCCATCTCTTTCTACA
>BMAV01014941.1:259810-296848 GCA_019973955.1 Trichonephila inaurata madagascariensis
ATAAGCAATTGTAGTCTACGACGTTAACTAAGGCAAGAGAATAACAAACGAGTGTGTTTCTCCCCGCGTCCGATCACTCGCGTTTGTTCGCAATACTTCATAGGGAACTTTGAAATAAAATGCAAACCCTTTTGATCATTGCAGTGCCAAAAATATTGAGTCGCGTGCCACCGGTTCGCCATCCCTGATCGAGATAATTATTTATCAATGGCCTTATCAACTACGAGAACAACTTCCGTATTACCAGCTTATTGCTTGCTGCTACTGTGGAAAGGAGGATAGTCTATTTTCAATATAGGGGGCGCAGTCGAAGAAATACATATCTTTAGGACCCTTTGATACAAATCCCCATCAATAACATGAATACTTCATAAGATTGCTATTTAGATTAAAAAGTACTTCATTTGAAGTGAAAATTGAAATGATGATGAGGCGCGTCCACATATGAAACCATCATTTCGACTACCTTTCCTCTCCTTTTTGAAAATGGGATAGAATTTGTTTCTATAGCAACGGATAAGTACAGCAGTAGAAATTGCTCTTAAACAAGACAAACAATACATGCAGCATGATTACTTTTTCAAAAAAAAAAAATATTTCTCCTCCACAACATTTGATCTAACGGATTTTAATAAAAAAAAAAGTGATCGATTATATATTTTGTAAAACTGCAGAATAATTGAGATAAATATCCACGCTGCAGAGCTTAATATTCAAAACAGGTTTTCTTTACCTAAGGAGACAACTTATATTTATTAGAAGTACGATCAATCTATTGAAGGATTTCGAGATAAACTCTCCAAATGACATCCTCAAATAAAAGATCTTTCAACGAAGAGTAATCCCTTCCCTAATTCTCTTTCTTCAAAGGACCCGCTTACAAATCCTTCTATATTAAGACAACTCTTGCCCAGATGGTCAGTGTCCACATTAAGTACAATAATGCCGATATAACAGCATGGATCATTAGATTTTTATTCTTTTGCGTAACAAGAAATACATTATTTTTCGCTTTTAGTCACAGGGAAGAAAATTACGATATTAAGATTATATGAAATTACACGTTTTTCGAATCTATATTTGACAGAACAAGCATTTTTTTCGAAAATATGTATGCATTTTTTTCGAAAATATGTATGCATTTATTTTAAACCTTATTGTTAAAACTCATTTTAAAAATCAGACAGTAAAAGAAGTTATAATGTAATACTGATTGTAGGTGTTGATGAACAACTGAAACACTACTAAATCACATGTTTTGGAACTGCCCACGTTTGACTTGCTTACGGTTTTGTATGAATTTGTGTGAAGTGTTTTTTGCAGCCCACGTTTTGAAGTTTTAATTTGAAATTTTATGAAGCCATTCCATTAGAAAGATCGTTAAAGAAGAAAAATGTCTTAACAAAACAATCTATTTCTTTAATCACCAAAATTTCTTTAAACATGGTCCTTTTAGTCACAGTTAATTTAACACGGTTTTCGAACACATGAAAATCTCCCATCTCTAAGTTAAATTTTTATCACACACAATGTTGAAACAAAACTGAACGATATAATAATGTGACCGTTAAAATAAATTATATGAAATGTACTTAAAGCATAACTTGACATAACGATCAAAAAATCAAAAATACTTATTCTGGAATTATACTGTTTTAAATGACCATCATTAACACTTTCACACACACACATGTATCCACCATTCATTTCGAATTCTTTTTTAAATATATAGAAATTTTACATTTCTCCTCACTCTTCAACTAATGAATCGATTTAAATAATATAAAATGCATTCAAAAGAATAAAAATAAAAAAGGGTTTTTTTCTTGAACTACATTTCTCTTTCAGTGTTTCAAAATATTTCTTAGAGTTCTTTAAACCTGCAAATGACTCATTAAAATACATGCAAAAAATATTTTCAAAAATTGGAAGAAAAATATAATTGTGAAGCTGAGCAATTAAAATCAATGCTTTTCTGAATAACTGTTATTCTAACATTTTTTATTTTAATACTGATAAAATAATTGTAATGATGTCGCTGACTTCTTTTGCAATGCTTGAACAACTTAAAAGTTTTGTTTGCAGAACAAAAATCAATGATGACCGCGACCTAAAAAAAATACATTTATTAATATACAGCAAAAATAGTTCCACATATATTGCATTTTCCCTTGATCTACACGCAAACTGTTCGATTTTTAATAAAGCCAATATCGAGGTATTTTGAATTGACAGCAATTCTACACGTCACTTGTTATGCCTATTTATAAGGTGACCAACCATCCTCCTTTAGGAAGACAGTCCTCCTTTTATAGGTTCTGTCCTTCCTCGAAAAGTCTTTTCAATATTTTAAAACTGAACTGTTAATCTCTGTATTCAGAGATGAACCAAACATGTTTCCAAAATGTCGAAGAATGGTCTGAAACAAATATCACAGGAAATAACAGTTTTCAATTGTATTTTTTGACTTTGTCGCAAGTAAATTGGGCAGATACAGAAAATTACGTTCGGTTTTTATCGAAAGAAATGCCTGATATTAAAATCGACGACAATAGTCTGTTTAAAGTAGAAAAAAGACTGAATGTATATTTAAATTCTAATAAATTAGAACAAAATTGGAAAATCAACATGCTGAGAAATTGGTAAAAGATGGGTGAAATGACTAAAACCATTTCAAAAATGAACACGTTCCATATTAAAATGCAATTATTCTTGTTTAATTTACGGTGTGCTGGCCTGGAAGTAATGCAGCATTTGAAAGAGTTTTTTTCAGTTGGTAATGATTTTTGTGAAGTGACTAGTAAAAAATCAAAATTGAATGGTTAATATTTTAGCTACAATGCTTTCCGTAAAATTCAGTATGAAGGGTATTTTTTGCCCGAACTTTCTGATATATTAGAAAATGATATGTTGACAAAAAAAAAAATCATTCAATGGAAAAATACTTGTTTAAGATAATAATTAAAAAGAATGTAAGCGTAAGAAGAGTATTTTTGTTTGAATTAATAAAACGTTTCCTGTATTTAAGTTGTAATTATTTAATAAATTTTTCGTCCTCCTTTTCATTATAAAAAAAATGGTCCCCTTACTCTATTTATAAATAAATAGTAGGACTTCCACGTAGGGTCATTCCAAGGCTTCGGAGGAAACACCAGCGGCAAAAATTTAAATGGATTCCGGTAAATAGTTATTTACCAAGCAAAACAAATTTGTTTCCTTTATGGTTGCTTCGGTTTGTCGAAGTATTATCCTGGTGGGAGTTATTTTTAGAACTAAACCCTCCCTCCCTACGAACCCCGACCTTGACCCTTCCGCTGAGGAGGTCATAGGCAGTTATTTTTGCTTGAGCAAACGGAACGCTGGTTTCTAGTAAGAGAAGAAAAAAAAGTGTTTTTCTAAAATAAAAATACACATCAGATGAAGAAAGACAGGAAGAGGCATTAGTGAGATAAAATCGTCACAACACATTTTTAGAATGGTTTTATCAAATCGCAATTTGAGCAATGCTTTGTGACATTTATAGGCAGACTTCAAAAAGGAAAGACTTTTTTTATCAGGTTCGTATTTTTATTACAAAACAAAATCAAGGCTAAAAATGAATGCATTCAAAAAATTCTTAAAAAATGTAATAAATGACTGCATATTTCTTGTTTTTATTTTTTTTAATTTTTTTTACACGAACAAATGTGAGTCTTATTTTATGAATTTTTATGCATATTTATGAAAGAAGATCTCAACACTGCTTTAGGAAAATACAAAATTTTAAGATAATCACAAATTAAGGCACATATGGGAAAATGGTAACATATATTGACACTTATAAAATAAGAATACAAATACACCAAACCTTTTCTTCTCTCTCTCTCTCTCTCTTTGTTATAAACTCCACCAGAGTTAATGTAATACATTCATATGACGTCATAGTTATATGATAACTGGAATCACGTGTTTCCAGCCAATCGGTTCACAAATTCATGTGACGTCATCGTCTCAAGATAAATGCAATGACATGTTCATGCTCTCCACTGTTGCCAGCTTTTGCTTCTTACAGAAACTTTCTGAAAAAAAAATACATATTTGTCTACAATATTAACGCATATTAGTAAACAAAAGGCACTTGAATTAAAAGTAAACGTATAATAATAAATTTCTTTTTTAAGTGTGAAAACGTTTTTGCAGAATCTTAATACTTGAGCCAATTACTAAATTTAAAATTGCACTTAAATTTCGCTAGCAGAACAAAAAGTACAGTTTAATCTCAGTTTTGAATTTAATAAAGAACACGTAGTTGCATTTATCATGTGACAGTGATAAATTTAATCCACTGCAGTTTTGTAATCGTTTTTTATTAAATTGTTTATCACTGTTTCTGGAACAGGTGATATGAATATTGGTAATTTATTTGACGGCAGTTTTGTGTTTGATATTGCGTGGAATTGCATTTGACCGCAATAAAAAATGGCGAATACAATCAGGTATTAGTTCCGATCTTATATATTACAAATGGATTTCTCTTTATTCAATAAAAATCATATTTAAACGAAGTGTGGTGGATTTTGTAAATCATAGTTAATCATGGCTAAGCGGTGGCGTAACGTACACCCCCGCATCGCTGGGGAAGAGGCAGGATTCTATGGGGCCCAAAGCCTGACTGACGCCAAGTACGTGCTTTTTGTAAGATTCAGCTTGGGGCCCAAAATCTAACTTTGCAGGAGGGGGGCTAATATTATCCGTTACGCCACTACAGTTAAGCAATTTGAAAGTTCCGGTGCTGGTATTTTAGTCAATGAATTTCCGAAGCAAAGATTAAAAAGGACATTAAATTTAACGAGTAAAAAATTCCTCGTTAATGATTGCGATTAAGGTTTAAAATTAAACATTTTCAAACTCTGGTCATTGCTTCAAAATAGTTGCTTTTCATTTTTAAAAGAAAATAAAAAAGGAAAATTGTTGTGAAATTATTGTAATATAAGAAATTTTCTGTATGGAGCAAAATAGATTAACTTTATGGAGTTTGTATGACTATGAGTATCTAAAAGCGAGTCACATGTCCCCGGGGAGGGAGGACATTAAAAAAGACGAGATTTGAGAGGTGTCAAATGAAGAGGAGGTGGTTTCACATGTTTCGCAGAAAGGAGGCTAACTTGGCTTTGAAATACCCTCGGAATAGCTTGTGACACAAGCCAATGTTGTTTTTCTACCCCAATTTGTAAAAACGTAAGGTTGCAATGATAATTTTAATAATTGTCCGGCTCATCCCAACGTTGTATTGAAAGCCATAAAGCTTATCCTTTTTCCTCCGAATACAACAAGCGACTTGCTGCCTTGTGATAAAGGGATTATACAAAACATGAAATTTTTCAACAGGAAACAATTGTTTCGAAAATACACTCACTTCCAAAAGTTAAGCACGAAGATGTAAAATGCTAAAAAATCAACAATTACTGCTTTGATTGACACAAAATTTGGTTGTAAAGTAACATATACATAAAACAAAATCAATAATTATATACAGAAATGAAAACAATATTAAATTTTTGTAAGTTATCAGATAATGTCATACTGGCGACTTAAACAGAATTATGTATAAAGTGAAAAAAAAAGCATAACATGAAAAAAGGACATATGTGAAGGTATGTGATCCCCCCTCATCTGTATGCAAAGTTTACACCTTCTGACCATGCTTTCAATTAGGTGGTCAACCACCGCAGAATTAAGCAATCGCCATTCTTCTTGTAGAGAAGATTCCAGCTCAATAAGAGTGACTGGAGGTGGGAAACGTGAAGATACAGCACGGCCGAGAGCCTCCCAAAGATTTTCAGTGTGATTAAGGTCGGGCGAATATGCTGGCCAAGACATACGCGCAATCCCTTCACTCTCCAGGTAGTCATCGACGATGTCAGCTCTATGAAGACGTGCGTTATCGTCCATTAAAACAAAAGTAGGGCCAACTGCTGCAGCGTACAATCTCACAATGGGTTCTGGGACTTCGTCTCGATACCGGACAGCCATCACAGAACCCCGTTTAAAGATGGGCAAGTCAGTGCGGTATCCTAATGAAATCCCTGCCCATACCATAATGCTTCCGCCTCGGAATGCGTGATGTTCGGTGATGTTTTGGGGCTGATTGCGTGTTCCTTGTTTACGCCATATCCTTATACGCTTGTCATCTGGCTCCAGAGCAAATCTTGACTCATCAGTAAACATGACATTGACCCAGTCAGACACAGTCCAATTGCCATGTTCCCGGCACCACTTTAATCGTGCCCCTCTTAATTGGACGGATAGAGGAACACAAACTCGAGTTACCCGGGCATACAGTCCATTCATATGTAATCTTCGGCGTACAGTAGCTGCAGATATAGGACGTACAGTGGCTGCAATGGACTCTGTAACCATAGATGTCACACGTGTGGAGGTCTCTCTGCGATTCCACTTGGCTACAATAGCTATATATCGATCTTCCGCGGGGGGTTGTAACCCTTGGGAGACCACCTACGGGCATTTGGAAAACTGTCTGTGTGGTTTGGAATTGTTTCCATAAACGTGAAATTACAGAATGATGAACGCCGAAGAAAAGAGCAACATCTGTGATCGACTGTCCTGCTTCAATGCGCCCCACAGCACACCAGCGCTCAGAATCTTCCATTCGTTTTCTGGAAGTCATAGAAACACGTATGTCTTGAAAACAAATTGTACGAAAGTTTTAAACACCTTCTATCAGCACTTACAGTCAACTTCTGTAACCCTTCATAAAGCAGGCTTCTTATAAGACTGTTTCTTGACATGAAAGCACGATTGGCTGTTACCTAACATATTTGCATACTTCCATCTACCTCTGCAGCGAATTGCATCCTCTTCAATTCTGATTGGTTTCCGGAAATTAGCATTTTCCTCTCTGTGCTTAACTTTTGGAAGTGAGTGTATTTACCCGCAGTCAAAGCAAATGAAGATCTCCCGATCAATTTATTAGATTTTCTTAAACAGTGGCGCACACAAGGGGGGTGTTCTCGGGATCCGGATCCCCCCCCATAGCCCTTGATTTTCTTTTTCGATTGGTCATAATCCTATGTATATATTGCGTAAAATTTAATTCTGTATTTGTTTTTAATAATTAATTTTATTAATTAATGCTAATTATTTATTCAATAATTAATTTTGTATTGTTTTTGTTTCTGAAAATCGACAAAATCAAAAGAATATGATGGGCGGCGTATTGGAGCATGATACCAAAATGGTGGACTTTCGACCCTGGACCCCTCCACCCCTTGAAAAAATTTTGTGTGCTCTACTGTTCTTAGATGTAAATAAAATGTTCTCTAATCAACTTAATTTTGTTGAATATTTGTTGGGTTTTTTTTTTTTTTTTGCAATATCCTTTAACACGAAAAAATATTTCAGCCCCCTCCGTTTCGTGTTAAACGATTTTCACTGTATATATATAAGGTGAAGCTCCGCGGAAACAACTTCTCATGAAATCCAAGGGTTTCGTGAATCGACAAAGTTTGAAGACCACTGGTTTAGTGCTAGTAGCCTCCGGGTACTTTATGTTTTCTTCCAGCACGCGCTATTCAAATCACACTGTACTGTAGTTAACAGAAATGCCAACAGTGTCAAAGAATACCTGCCATTTTCTGGGAAATAATTCCAACCAAGCATATATTCGCCGTAGGCCTGCCAGTTAGTAAACTCTCTCATCACGACAGTCTGTGGTAGAATTTAATATTTATTTCACAACTCTTCAACTTGTGTGACCAGCACCTGGATCAACCAGTTTACCGTGTTCTCAGTTACAGATTGTTCTAAAAATACCACACTATTAATTTATCTATTTCGTCTTATTACTTTCAAGCTTCTTGAAATAAGTTTCTTCCTCTAATGCTAGATCGTGGTGGTTGTTGATGAAGCACTTAACTCTGTCGGGCTCTAATCTCCTGTTTTTTTACCTAAAAATGGCTCTGAAAAATCTCCAATTTTCCCAGGGGTAGTAGGAATCTATTTTTTTATAGAGATTTACTAGGATATATTTTTTAAAAAATTAAAATTATAAATTTAAAAAGTGCTATTATAATTTAGAATAATATAGAAATAGAATAAAAAGTGCTGTTGTAAATAGAATTAAATGTTCAGGACAGTGGGGGTGGGACAAAAAAGCTCCACAACTTTTCACTCTTCGTAGTTAAACGGTTTACATTCCTACTTATTTTTCAATCTATGTGTATAAAAATGGATGTTTGTATTAATGACCTAGCTTCACTCCAACACCGTTCAACAGATCACTATGAAAATTGGCATATATATATATTTTTTTTGTGGAGAAGGGTTTCGAGCTATCCTCTTTGTCGCAGATCTCCACCAGGTGGCGCTACAACATATCAATTTCTGCACCGTTCAATCAATCGCCAAGTTGCCAACAGGGTGGCGAAAAATGAATGCCAACATTTCGCTATGATTCCATTGAATCGCCATTATAATGTAAGGAAAGGCGTTGCTTGCGAATATTACAATTTTTCTATGAAATAAATACAACAGAAAGTAATATTAACGTATTACACATCCAGATATAAATTATTTACACTATTTTAAGCGTTCATTACACAAAATGTGTAACAATGTGTTACTTTTGCTGAGCAGAGATCAGCTTAGGAAGGTGTTTTCAAAAATCGACCCGCAAGAGAACGTTATAAAATATATAAAAAATCCTTTATTAAATAAAAAATCCTTTTTATCAGCTATTAGATCTGCAGACTTAAAATTTAACAAATATGTTTTTTTTTTGTTCAGCTGAGATGCAAAAAGCTTTTTTTCTTTTTGTTTAATTTGCAGTTCACGTAAAATTAACTCATTAAAAACTTCTTTATCCGTTAATCTGTAATGTATAATCTTTCTGTTCACCCGTGCGAAGAGCGGTATACCAGCTAGTCTCATATAAGACCAGTGGCGCACACAAGGGGGGGGGGGGCCCGGCCCTTCCCCCCAAAGCCTTCGATTTTTTTCCGATTGGTTATAATTCCAAGTACATAATACGTAAATTTAATTAAGTATTTGTTATTAATGATTAATTTTATTAATAAATGCTAATTATTTATTCAATAATTAGTTTTTTACTGTGTTTGGTTCCTGAAAATCGACAAAATCAAAAATAGCATGATACAAGAACGGTGAACTTTCAACCTCGGACCCCCCCCTTGAAAAATTCCTGTGTGCGCTACTGTATAAGACTATATATATACTTTTTTCCTCGTGTGTCTTTACTTGAAATTAAATTTGCTCAAATCAACTGACAGAGAGTGACAAAGAAAACTGTTTTAATTAACTGAGAGAAGAGTGACTACCTCAAAGGAATTTTGAATAGTATTCATTGAGTCATGCTTTAGTCACAATCAATACATTAGCATTGGACAGCGGTTTTATTTTTCACATTTCCCAGAATTACTGAGATGTGTTCATACTGTCTACGATTGCATAGTACCTCCAGTATCAAGTGAAAACTGTCTGATATTTGATGTCGGTAACGTTCTTAAATGGATACGCTTTGTATGGTTTACAAGTACAATTTTTTTTTTTTTTTTGTCTAGATACTTCACTCTGTGGCGCAATGTTGTTTTGAAATCAATATTTTCTTTTAATTCTGAGTAAATATTTTAATTATATTTCCAAGCAACAAAAAGGGACTATATTAATACATTTTTGTTGGATATTTTATTGAAATTTTTGCAGTTAAATTCATTTAACCCTCCTTTCAAAGCCTCTACTTTTAAATCAACATTGGAATGAAGCAATTTAGATTTTATTTTGATGTGTTTGTATAATATTTATCTATAAACTCAAACTCAGTGGCGCAACAGCCCATAAAGCCCAGATCATACTGTGCCCAGCCCAGTATACGTGACCATCGTACGCCGATGTCCCGATCAGATGGTCAGTCTGAATCGAGACCCCCAATGTTGAAGTCCCCAAGCAAGCTTGGTACTCATTTATCGACCCACTGCAGTAGGTTTGAAAGGTTGAGTTGACCTTGCCCAGTTCGGGAACAGAGCCCAGACCTGTGGAAGCGCGATATGCTACCACTCGACCACTGGGCCTGTAAAAGTACAATTAGTCCTTATTATTCACATAAATATTGCTATCTGGAAAAAAAGTTCTGAATAATGTCACTTTATGAATAATTGCGCATGCATTTTTTAAATTTTGATGAATTTATTATGTTTATTCCTAAAATGTTTACATTGATACTAAAAACTGATTCTAAAAGAGAATTTTTATAATTACGATGTGACGTTAATTTAAAAGTAAGGCGTGTGATGCCGATGTGTCATCAACCAAGCGTCGCCATGTGACAACAAGATTTGAAAAATTCCTTTTTTTTTCTTTTTATCAGTCTAAAATATGGATATTACAGTTTATAAATAATTCTGCTTTATTTCTTGAAGTTTATTTTATTGTGATTACCGTTCTATAAATAAAGCTTTAATCTTTTTTTTTTAATAAACCAGCACGGAACCTAGAAGAATTTATTAGAGAAAAAAACAAAAAAATCTTGCTCTGTTGGAAATTTTAGAAATATGTTCGCATTTGAGCAATTTGCGTGCATGTTAGAATTTAATAAATTATGTTTTATACATAATTTTCATATTATTAGTGTAGTATAAATCATAAGTTCATTGGTTTTTTTTAAAAAAATATGTTCGCAATTTAAAAGTACAATTCTCAAGTTCAAACTTCTTTGGCGCAATAGCCCATGAGGGCCAGGGCCTACTGTGCTCATCCCAGTATATGTGACCATTGAGCGCTGAGGTGCATGAGCAGATGTCCCGATCAGGTGGTCAAGTCTGAAGCGAGGCCCCCAGTGTTGAAGTCCCCAAGCAAGCTTGGTACTCATTTATAGACCCACTGCAGCAGGGATGAAAGGCTGGGTCGACCTTGCCCAGCCCAGGAATAGAACCCAGACCTGTGGTGTGGAAGCGCGATACGCTACCACTGGGCCTTCGATATTTATCTACATAAAATGGTAAATATGACAGAGTATATATTTTATTTCAGAAGAAAATCTTTGATTATATTTAGATAATTCTTTGAAAGTAACAAATATATATGAGAGCGCAAATCTGTTCAAATACAAAAATATAGAGATTTCACGTTTCATTTTGGTTTCTGACCGATTCTTTTTCTTTCAACCTATCTTCTTAAGCCGATTGAAGTATTCTAAGCGTTAGTGATATTTACTGTAGACAGATTTTTCAAAATAAAAATATCTAATGATATAAACTGATATGCCTTTTTTAGAATACAGTAATTCCTTACTAAACCAGGTGTCACTTTATCTGAAGGGCCATTTTTTTAAAAAAAATAAATTCTTTATTTATAATAACAGAATCATCGTGCTATAAGTAGTTTTATTTTCGACTTTATCCATATCACATCAGTAATGCAATGATTCGAACTTTCCAGATCAACGTGCCATTTTTTTCTAAAGAAGTATTTAATGGGATATAGATGTGCCGTCAAATAATTTTGACTTGTGATTATTGAGAAAATGACAAAACTAAATACTAACAATTCAAAACTTTTTATTTACTACGAAAAAATACCTTTCGGACTGTAGAGTTGAAAATATTTTAGTTATACGTGTAATTCAAATCAAAGTAACATTAGTGTGATTTCTGTTGTCGCAGATCGGATGACAAATAAATTATATTAGGATTGTAAGGTGTACCAAAATGCCGTTTTACAGACAATGTTCTGCTTACCACTCTTCCAGAACGTATAACACATGCCACTTTCTCGCCTGTACTAATAATGTAATATTTATAGATTCACCAAGTTTGAAATTCCCTGTTACACTTGCTATCTTGCACTTTTTGTTCCTTTGCTGAACTAACCATGTTGAATAACAGTTTCAAATCGTAAATATAACACAAATAAACTTTAACATACAGTACACAGTGGAACTGCGACATAGCCATCCTGTGATGACTATGTCTAGTAGGATCCGCGTAAGCTAGAGGTGTGGGATTATCTAAATGATGAGACATTATGTAATTCTTAACACAACTTTTATTAAGAATAACTTAAATTACTTAATTCTAATTAACAACTTTCTTAAAGTGAGAGTTAACACCCAATTAAACCTTATATTCAAGTCAGATCGCGCAACTAGATCATTTATCTTAATTATAATAATTCAACTGTCTAATCTAACTTCCTATACAAAATATTACCTTTTTGTAGAGTCACCTTCCTTCCTAGGTAGAAATAATTCCTATTATGTTATAATTGTAGGTGAGAAGACTCAGGCTTTCTTAATCCTTATTATATTCTATTGAGATGAGCGTATCCTTCTTCCTGAACTGTAGGACGTCTAACACTTGTTCCGAACGATTCCACACTAAGTTATCTCTAGGCTTGCCGTTTTATCTCATCAAACTTTCTATCCTTTTAAAGTATATCTCTTTTGCATATTCGATTCGTTTCTCTTCTTGGTATTGGGTTGGAAAAGTTTTGCCATTAATCTTGGCCGTCAAAGAACTTAGGAGTTATGTTAGAAGAAGGACGCGAGAGACGTCACAGAACTTAGTTATTTCTAAGTAAAATGCAAAAAATTTTGATCGCTGGCGTGCCCAAAATATTGTGTCGCGTGCTATTAATGGCACGCTTGCCACTGGTACGCCATCCCTGCTTTAGAGCCTCAGTTAACCAACAAGTACGCACGTGACTTCAAGACCGATGTTAAGCATAATGTACATTAAAACAATTGTAGTTTGTTATATTGTTTTTTTTTTAATTGACAATGTTTTGTCCTTCACTGTAAAGGTTCATTTCTGAGATTGTGTGTCGGGTATTATGGAATACTCTGGTATATGGAATCTGACGTTTCAAAAGAACAAAGATCCTTTGTTAAGAAATTAAACTTCTTAGACTGACTTTTAGACCTCTACTTGGTAGGGATGACTCCAGTGTAAGCAGCTGTAACGGGTCTATTCGCGTGCTTCCTACTAATACTCTTGGGGGATAATGGTTCTTTAAATATTATTCTATTGAAAACTTTCCTCCGAAGTATAAGGCGCGATCTTAGCTTGTACTTAAAGATTAACTTTCAGGTTCGATGGAGAGAGAGGTTAGATGCTAAGGGATAGCAGTTAGTGATTAATGTAAATCTAGTCGAGAGAGCTTTGTAGATTATTTGATTAATATTGAGATTGGCGATTTGGTAAATTAGCTGTTTAAATTGGATTAGTGTCGGCTTGAATTAAATTAAATTAGAACTTATCTTCAAATATTTAAAGGTGTATTGCCAGAATGCTCTAAGAGTAAGTGATCTGATGTATAATTATATCTTCAATTATCTGGTTTACCTCGCTATTGCTCCCGTATTTATCTATTGGTGGATTTCTTAACTTGGGTTGTTGAAATTTGTTACGTTGTTGAGAATTGTTAATAAATTGAGTTTCTTTTGACTGTGGCTAATCTTTCTTCTGATCATCGTACACTAATGGATGGGAACGGCCATCCATAACACAGCGATGAATTGTTTTGTTCAGATGGTTCATCTACAACGAGCGGCATGCTATCAACTAAAGCATCAGAAAACAAAGTCTTTGTATCTTGTATTGGGAAATTCTTCGAAGATCAAATAAGGGATATTTGGAATTCAATACTTCGGCTGTTTTCTGTGGGTTCAACTTGCCTGTACCGGAGCAAAAAAGAGTATATTTGTGAATTTTGCAAAGAACCAGTGGCGCACACAGGAATTTTTCAAGGTGGCGAGGTCCAGGGTCGAAAGTCCATCATTCTCGTATCATGCTCCAAAACGCTGCCCAACATATTCTTTTGATTTTGTCGATTTTCGGTAACGAAACAGTTAAAAATTAATTATTAATTAAATAATTAGCATTAATAAATAAAATTAATTATTAATAATAAATCGTTTATTAAATTTTATTTACTCTATACAAAGGATTATAATCAATCGAAAAAAAATCAAGGTTTTTTTTTTGGGGGGGGGGGTCCAGACCCCCCACACACACTTGTGTGCACCACTGCAAAGAGCCGAAACAGAAATTATTTGTACCAATCTTGAATATATCACTTTATTCTTAAAAATAACTACGTTTTTCAAAGTCTAAGTAATTTTCACAATGTGGTTTAAACCTCACATACCATATTACCAACTGTTTCATAGTAACAGCCATTTGCAACATTTTAAAATATTTTTGTAATATAATAAAACGAATAAATCTATTTTGACATGTGGTAACACATTACAAGTATTATAGTATGATGATTGAAGGATTTTTATCAAAAATTAGTTAAGTTATAAGAAATGTAAATGGGTTTCCATAATTCCCTCTTCTCATCTATCTATGTAAAAAAGCTAGACTATCAAATACCGGTTTTTTTCAATCATATAATTATCATATACTTGCCCTTGTAGCAAGCCTGCCCGAGATGAACAAAAATTCTCTAGCTTAGTTAACTTCGAACTTTTTCAAGTGTTCTGAATGATTCTGCTACTCATCTTCGTCTGTTGGAAATTCCATGAAGAAATAAAGTCACCACATTTCGCACGTTCTGAAATGAATTCGAAATCCGCTGTGGCTGGCTACTTCAAACAACCCCGGCTCTGCTGCAGAACAAACACAGCGAGAGGGAAACGTGTTTAAATCGATAAGTGGCAGACGAGAACTGTTCGTGAGGGCGGGTTCTGTTGCCGAAAAGGAAGGAATCTTTATAAGGCAATTTTCGTTGATGTGGGGGTGGAATAGCTTATTAAAATGTGTATCTTCCGCGAATTAAATAGCGCGTTTTCGTAACTGCGGTATTTTAAGTGGTACTGGTAATTAGAACGTTCAGAATAAAAGAGCTAAAAATACTTCTCTTCGAAAGAGGTGAGTAGCAACGTATATTTATTCCAGGTCACAACGATTAATAAATGAACTTGCAAGCAAAACGCAGTAGCTTCCAAACGATTAAGATAAGTTAAATTTGAAACTAAAAATATTTGTGAGCTGGAATTGCATTTCTTCGTAGTTATATTTGTATATTACCACATTCTGAATCAGTCAAACGAATCATTTAACAATTTTAAGGTAACAAAAATTAAATATTTGCTATCAGATGCTTTCAAAATATATTAATTGAAACATACGACCTGAGTAAATTGCTTCAATGAGTTTTTGATACTTATTCGCGCCAGCGCTCATAGCATAATATCTTCATCTTTTGAATTCGTGTTTACTTCGTAAAGAGTTATCGAGTTGTATTGAGTTGCAAGCTTCTGGACCCGCAGAAACATTCGTAATATGTCTGATTTTATACAATAATATGTAATAAGACAGATTTTTATTAAAATATGTTATTATTTCTCCCCTTTTTCAAATTTAGTTCTTCAGTCGTCTATTATTTTGTTTTCTAATTCATACAAAACATAATATCATTGTTCTTTTAATGATTTTATTTATATATCGAAATCTCCATCTAAAAAAGAATTTCATTGTTATCTGAATGTTTTATTTTACTTTCAAACAAAAGTTCGGAATAATAGTACAAAAATTGAATAAAAAAAAAAAAAAAAAACATCTTTCAATGATCAATGCATTGAAGTTACAGTTTCTTCTCTATCTTCTAAAAAGTTCACTAACCATAAATATTGGAGGAAATATTGTCGAGGAAATATTTTAATTTCTCAAGATTGATATTTTTTTAAATTCATTTTTAAAAAGAGCATTTATTGATGGTTTATTGAATAATTCTTAGCGTATACAATTTAAATAACAATGAAAACAACTAAATTATTCAACGCAACAGGTTCAGGAAGTATACCTGAAAACAAATAAAAGTAGGGTTAACATTCCGAATTATTATTGAAGAACATTTGTAATACTAAAAAGCAGCTGAAATTCTTAAAATTCTCCCAGGTGCATTTCAATTATTCTCAATATACTGTACTCTAAATTTGTATTTCATGAAAATCTACGATTATCATCTCCTACCTTTCGTTTTATAATCGGGTTTCTTATAACCTAAGAAGTGAAAAAAGAATCAAAATATGAAGCAATCATCTTGTTCTACAATGTTATGATCTTGCTACCCTAAAGAAATCGATGCTCTAGAAAACGTACCATTTTTTTGTATAACATGACTTTGCTTCTGTGCGTTCTAAGGCTTATATTTGAAGGTCATTGAAGGGCATCCTCTCCCTTGTAACCTTTGCATCGTTTTTTCCCTCAGCCTGGAGGGGGGACAGGAAAGGGAAGGCCAGATGTTTTTAACCCTTCGGAGTTCGCTCTTTTTGATGGTGTTGTTATTAAAAAAATTTTTTTCATGTTGACGGCTGCTGTTGCCTTTGATCAGGCCTCTTTCCCCAAGAACAGGTTCCATTTCCCAGTGGGAAAAAATATATATGGAACAGGCGCAGGCTAGTGAGAGGTTACGGGAAGGGCAAGAAGAGCTTCGAGTAGGTTTACGTCTTTTTTGAAACGTGATGCAATCATCACACACACGCGCACGAAACATTATAAAACGTGGTTAACTGCAGTTGTAGCTGAAGTAATGATTCTCAAATGCTATATGCCAAAGAGAGATAACTTTGTTTCCATTAACAAATAGAACGCACTAAAGACTTCTTTTTTTCAAATAAAAAAAAATATGTTCCATTATTAATATCAAATACTGAGTACTGGTACGTTACAGAGAATAATATATTTTAATGAACTATTGTTATATATATTTCCGTTTGAACTAGTTTATTTTTTTTCTTCTCCCAATGCTGTTTATTATTACCTTTCTTATAATTCTTCTAATGTAAAGATCTTTATTTATTTTACACAAATAAAATGGCGTACTAATAGAATGCATCTTTATTCAATAAATTCGCCAATTGCCCCGAATGCCTTAGGAATACAATGCAATAATTAATGCACATGTAATTAATTCGAAAATTTTTAAGCATTATATTTTAGGCAAAGACCATTTTTATGAAAAATATATTATTTACTGATTAAAGACAGGTACATGAGGTATAATATTTTAGCTATAGTTGGTACAAATATTTTTATTATAATTACACACAAATACATACATCTGTAATTAAATTGCTAGTTAATTGAATACATTTCATAAGTCTTAAGGTTGTAATTAATTTAATTGCTTAGAGATTAATCAGTAATGGTGTTAACGTATTAATCCCATATCGTTGGCAAACTTTGGCGACTTTTCAACAAATTTTTATTTGTGCCAGAAAATATTAAGGAAAATGTTGCCAGAATTCGTCAAATTTTTGATAGTTAATCTGCAACAAACAGTTAAACTTTGGTGATAATTCACTAATATGAAGTTAATGGGTAAGCAAAAGCTGTATTAAGCTATTATATTTTATATTTATGAATAATTTTCCTCGTGATTGTAGAGGGAAATTATGTTAAAAGGCAACCAGAGTTAAATCTTTTTTCTAGAATTATTTACTCTCTGACTGTCGTCTTCATTGTTTTAGGAATTTCACTGTGTTTTTAAATGTTAAGGAAACATACGCTAACCAATTCGAGAGCGCTTTCCTTATGAGAAATTTTTTTAAAAAAATGTTCCGCAGTCATTTGGGAAACAGAAATAAAGTCGTAAATTAAAAAGAAAACGTTTATATTGATCACTTCATTACTTTTTAGACATTTTTTAATCTAAAATAAAAGAAAAGTGCCAATATTGGAAATTAATATAAATTGAAAATCAACGATCTTAATTTCGTAAGCATATCTGAATAATTTTTCTCATAATAGATCGAGAGACTGTTTGAATGCATTCAATAAACAAACAAAAACGAAAGAAAAAAACTTTTACTTAATAAACTGTAATAGCAATAATGTGGCATGACGCAATAGATCAGGAATCAAAATCGAACAATCAAAAGGTGATTGGCTCATTTTGAATGCAAGCACTTTCAAGGTTCTATCACTCTTTTGTAAGATTTTTAAAAAAAACAACTACTTTTAATTAAATAAGACTTGGTAACAGCACTCCGAAAAAATAACACAATGCCAGAATTTTAAAAAATGAAAATAATTAGCTACCGTTCCAAAATTATGAAATTTTTTTGAAAAAAAATTTATTACTAAATTATTTTATGTATTTATTAAACAAACAATACCTTAAAAATTCCCTGATATTCGAATGCAATTTGTTTTACAGTTTCAGTTGCAGAATTATTTCATTATGATACTTTTGTATTTTTTAAATGAAAAATATGTAAATTTACCCTTTGTCCTTGTAAATTATCGAGTTACGTGAACTATTGATATAAATTGCATTTTTAGTGGATAAACTGATGCTATTAAAATAAAATACAAGCTTTATTTTATTCAATATATATAATTACAAGGAAATGTAATTTCGTAAAAGATTGCAATCATTCTAAAAAAAAAAAAAACTGCAGATCATATCATTAGAATGCAATAACAGGATCGTCATATTTTTACTTTCATCAAGAGCAATTACAAAGGTCAAGGCAAAATCTACAATTCAAAAGTTTTCCTGGTGTATCTGAGATGACTAGATATGTTTCCACTTTGACTACAAATGAAAGAACAAAACCAAGCACTTCTGAATTTTAAAACTGTATTTTTGTTGGAAATTCATATGCGACGAATAATAATAATGCAAGTTTGTTGTAATTGTTTGTAATAAATGTACCAATTCGCCTATATGACGAGATTAAAGCAATTAGAAACATAAATTTCAAGGTTGGTACGTAAGCAGAGAGACATTCAATACTTAATCTTTTAATATTACCATATCACGCACAGACTTCACATTGTAAAGATTTCAAAACCAAAATTAATTTCATAAAAAGGAATATAAAATAAAATAACCTCATATTAAAAACGTTTTTCTAAGAGGAAATTTTTTAAATATACTTATATTTACTTGAGGCCTCTGACCACCCCCAGAGTGCTCTCCCTCTAAATTGGGGTGGAATCGAGCCAAAATCGTACTATTACCTGTATGGTGCTCAAAGCTACGGCTAACGACAGGCGTCACTTAGCCCTTTACCATGATGAATTTCGTGGGCCTCGATCTGGCCTTTGCCGATCAGGTGGCATTGGTAACAACAACAACAACAACACTTACAATAAAAAATTCTACAAGAAATCTTAATAACAACGCAATAGGACGCATACTATTTTCCAACTATTCAATCAAAATAGATTTATTGATGTTATTTATCACATAATATACATCTAAAAATGAATCGAAGCGAAATGATTGGTAGTGTAATAAATCACATGGTATTATTGAGCAATCGTGGCACTACAATTAAGTATTCGTCACTTAAGACTATTCGTCGAAGTTGACTACTTGCTGCAGTCATCTAGGACGAATTGCAACTAAGACTGATTGTTTAAAGACTTTCAAGGATGCTGTTTGTCAAATAATTGCTGTGCCTTAGGGTTTTAGACATTTTCTAACGAATCAGAGGAGTGGATATGTCGATGATACCAATCGGATGTTTTATGCAACCAATAGGTAGTTTTACAAACTATGTGACATCTGTGATACATCTCTGCAATGTGTTCTATTTATATTTTCAAAAATTCCACTTATTCCTCTCTCTTATTTTTTTCAATCTTTTATGTTTTATGTTACTTATTATTATTCGAACTTTGTGCACATAAACTTGCTTTGATTTCGCCGAAAGGCATTACGTGTAATTTATGGAATTCAATAATTCCAAGTTCCACTAATTTTTTTCAATGACATTTGTAGGTCAAAGGAACTTCCCAAAAGCTCAATGACACTCAGAGGTCGACCGTAACCCTTTCCTTTTCCCGATCAACCCTGCGAAACAGGCTGTTGGCGGCTGTGCTAGGCTTCTCTCCAGTAATTTTTTTCCCCCGTCATTTAACCTCTGTTCGAATTTTACTATTTTCATTTTTAACCCTTTATTCAAAAAACCACCCCCGAATGCCGTGAATAAGCGAGTCCTTTTTCATTGCTTCGTTTCATTAAAACTTTTTTTTTGCCCTTTCACGAGGGGCAGGGAAAGAGGAAGGGGTTTTCACCTCAAACTGTTTTGAAAGGTCAAAGTAAGGTCATCCTCTGCACATGCTGCAGACAGTGTAACTATTAATTAAGTGCATTTGCATATTTGGTAAAAAAAGATACAAAGGTTTTTCGGTGGAATACAGAAAGCTCAGGCGATCCCCAACAATTAACTGGAACCGGTTGAGTCATGCTCACGGCAGAAATACATAAGAACTGGATTGGCGAGGTTTTTTTCGTTCTCCACTTATAGAATATATATACAGACAGTGAAGAAGTTTGTTAATCAATACAACGGCAAACGGTTTCTATACCTGTAAGAATAACTTTGTAAAACAAAAATGGCTTATCAGTGTTGATAAGTATTGATGAGAATATCCTCAAGGATCAACAACACACATTACAGCAACATTAAATAAACGGTTGTTCAGTTACGTTACTAATTCAGTTACGTTTATTATTGTTTGTTTTTTTTAAATTTGATCTTTAATTCACTATCAATGGACATTTCAAACTCATATATTTCATATTATATTAGAAACAACAACTCAATTACCCGTATAAATTATAATTAATAACTGTAACATAAAATTATATTCACAAATGGAACAAATATGTTGACGTACAGAGATTTTGATTAGCCTTCTTTTTTTATATCTAAAAATTTGATAAACGAGCAAAATGGCAGGAAGAAATATTTTTAAAAAGTTCTGAACTTAAGCCTGCCTAACGGCCACAAAACTAGGAACACAATTTCCTGACAGAAAAATTTCCCAGTTTTCGAGTACATTCATAATGTCTAACTTCGTTTATCCTAAGGCATCTTTAAAATTTAAAAACATTTTTAAATTTTCTCCGTTAGAATATGTAAGTCAAACAGCTTGAACTTAAACTAAAAAAAGACTTTCAGACCAAAAAAAATATATGAATTTTCGAACGAAAAATGTATCGATTTTTACGTTCACTTTCGTGCATTGTAAACAAGAAAGCAAAATGCTTTTTAACAGTATTTTTGGCATCACGCATTAGTTCTAATATATAGTTCAACATTACTCGCCCAATTTTATTTAAAATCAATACGTTTTTGTTACTTTTTCTTGGTCCAATTATTATTTCTAAAAAATAAAATCGATCGTACTGTTCCGTTGGACAGGCAACAATTCTAATATCTCTGTTTGGTCAGTAAATTGGCAAAGATTTTGGAATTTGAATCAAAGTTTATTCGCTTAAATAAGTAAATTTGCATTAATTTTCATTACTTATATTCCATTATCTTAACAAACAAACAAACAAAAAAGACACTATTAAATATAAACTAAATATTTAATTACATTGTTCAATCAGCAGCAAGTCTGTTTTTAAATAAAATAATCATATTGTGTGCCCTTTAAAACACTATTTTATGGAATAATCTCGTAATTTTGAAATTCCCTACTACATTCTCTTCCGAGTTCCAAATTTTAATCATTTTTCGCAAAAGTACTTGGTGAAAAGTAAAACAACAAGGTTATTTTATTACATGTTTTTACTTAAATCTAATGAATTATTTTAAAATTGAGAAGGAAAAAAATGCAGTGAGCTCCTCGAACTTGAGTATCCCATTACCAATTACATTCATATTTAATAACAAATTTCAAAAACACAAAAGAATACTGAGCGTATCAGCTCAACTACATCTCAACTTACGTTAATCGAGTATTCTTCCCTTTAATTTGTATTCCTGGTTGGCATTGTATTTCTCACACAAATAAAAATCAAACCTAATACTATAGTTTTGTATAACCCTTCATTAAAAAAAAATTCTTGTATTAGTTTACAAATAGTTTACTTTTAAAAGAGAATTCACAAATTAAATATCAGAAAGAAGGTTACGAAACAATTTTGATAAGAAAAAAAACTACAGGTTTGTTTTCGCTAGACTTACAAATCGAAAGATTTTAAGATTGATCGTTTAGGAAAGAATTTTTATAAAAATGTTTAGTTTTTCTCAAGACTTCCAATTGAAAGATTTTAAACGGGTCACTTACAAAACAAGCCATTTTTTTTTTAAAGAAACCTTTTGGGTTGTTGCCAGGTAGCAATTACTTAAAAAAAAATAAATAAGATTAATTATTTATTTCTTTTATGCTCAGATGATTCATTCTGTTCTATATAAACAGGAAAAATAAATACGCTTATCCTAAAGGTCATCTTTGATTTTTGGAAGATTGTAAAAACTTCCGAGTGAAAGGATGTTGTATGGACGTTGCACTGTTTAGATAACTCGCTATCGTGTATGAGATTTACAATATGTAACATCGCAGAGATAAGTGTCAGCATTTTAGAAAAGGGTTAAGAAGACGTAAGTAAGATACAAGTTCAACGAATGGCGGGTTGAAAGTCGAAAGGTTTAAATGTCAGAAACACCGAAATGTCGATATTTTCCTGCAAATGTTATCTCGAGTAAAAAGATTATGAAAGTTCTTTTATATTTTTTTTTTTTTTGCGCACTCGCTGAAATACAGCCCAGACATACTTAGTTACTTTTTATAATCTTAACATTTTAATCATAGAACTTTCAGTCTGGCTCACATTATGCTTACTATTTTTTCTATGAGAGATTTGAAACATGTTTCTATTTTTATTGGATGAAGACAATATTTACCTCCTCATCGGATTTGCATGCATGTTTTTTTTATTTGATGAAAGAAATTTCTGTGCCATTTTTTTTTTCACTGACTAGTACCAAATCTAATGAGTCCCAATGAATAATTTTATGTAAAACTGTTGATATAATTTCTTAAAAGCTTATATATTTAGTTACACATTGAGAACTTTTTTTTTTATTTCACTGAAAATGTATTCTTAGAAGTAAAGGAAACAGTGACTTAACGGAGAATATTAGGGCTCCCCCTGCAAAGTTAGGTTTGGAGCCTCAAACCGTACTTGGCGTCAGTCAGGTTTTGGGACCCCTAGAATCCTGGCCCTCCTCATGTGATACGGGTGTGTACGTTACGCCACTGAAGTGAATAATAATAAAATGTGTACAAATAAGAGACTACGTGTGTTCCAAACCAACTAATTTATATTTTTATAAATTCAGTAACCTTAACCTTTGAGGAGACTAAAATTGTTTTTAATATACAACACACAAAATAATATTTTTTAAAAAAAATTAAATTCATTTTTTTATAAAAGCAATCATAAATATTTACACAAACTGTCATCTTTGCTTTTTGTTGGACTTAGTTTTTGTCTATTTTTTTTTTATTTTACATCTGTTATTATATACCTGTTCTGTTTTTATTTTACATTTACTGTCAGTTCAAATGAATTTTAAGAACACATCAACAAATTTGCACCCCAAGATGAAATAGTTGGTTAGGAATAATAAAGCTCTCATAAAGTTAGAATTCAACTAATTATAAATTATTTAAAAGCTCGTTTTATTACACATGTTACAAAAGACTCTTTTTTTTTAACTTCCATTTTTTTTACATAAAAAAGCTTAGCATTATTGTATTCATTTTTTATGGAGATAAAGTAAGAAATGTAAAAACATAAAAATTAATAGTTCTGTTTGTTCTATATTGCAATATTGTTTAGAAAATTGTTGTTAAACTAATTTTTCAATCGATCGAATCAAACTTGAAGTATGAATAAAAAAAAAATTTCTGGTGGATACGTGCTTTCAAAAGTTGAACGAATTCTAAACAAATAGTAAAACGCTCCATTTTTTGTGTATAACCCAAAGTTTTTTTTTCTTTTCAGTTTATTTTTACGCTTGAAAAGCGTTCCATGATACAAAAAAAAAAAAAAAACTCAACGTTAAGTTTCGCATTATTTAAAGAAAAATCTTTTTTCTTACAAATTTCTTAGCCTTGACTTTTTACCTGTTGCACTTTATTTCGTATTCGGTTTCACTTGAAACTTTTCACGCAACCAAATAGAGCTTCACAATTTCTCAAAACAAATTCTTTGAATTAAAGTAAATAATGCATGAAAAAGAATGTGTATTCCATCATTCATTATTCGAATATTCTCCAGTTTGTGATTTTAATGTCATTTTATTCCACATAATTGTATCGGATCAATGGAGACAAAATTCAATTCTGTGTCAAAGGAATAGTAATAATAATAATAAATTTTCGAAAATTTACATTACATTGCACCATATGAGCTGTAAAAGTAGTGAACTGTCATTATAAAAATGATTTATTTACAATTTGTTATTGATTGAACTGCTGGTAGACTTAAAAATAAAATTAAAAACTATACCAAATAAAAGAATTTTATTTAAAAGCCTCTTGAGATTTAAAAATCCCATGTTTATAAAAAGATGAAATAATGGTTAAATGAAAACTTGGGGGCTCTGGGGATATTAGACAGCGCATTGGCCTCAATTCATGTGACGTCATAACCACATGACACCTACAATTACGTGTTTCCACCCAAACAGTTCATAAATTCATGTAACGTTAATATCACATGATAATCACGGGTTTTTCAGCCAATCTGTTCATGCAATTTGCTGTTGCCAACTTTTGCTTTTGACAGAAACTTCCTTTTAAAAAATACAAAATTGTCAACAATAATAATGTACAGAAGTAAACAAATTCACTTCATTCAAAAGAAAAACAAGATTTTTTTTTTTTTAAATGTGATACTTGAACATTTTTATCCTATAGTCAAATTTGAAATTTTCCCTAAATTTTATAAGTAGGACTTTAAGTACAAGTCTAATGTAAATTTTGAAATCAATGGAGATCACGTGATTTCATTTATCATGTGACCGTTACGAATTTAGTCCATTCACTATAAAAATACGTTAAATTGGAGAACCATTTAAGTTTTGAAATAAAAAGTTATTTGTGTGCAGTGACAATTATCATTAAAAATAATTCTACGAGAAAACTAGGCTACACGCTTGATGGAAGCGCGTTAATATTGAGTACGATTAGCAGGTGAATCCTTAAAAGTTAGCACTTTTGCACTTTGTTTATGATATGACATTCATAAAACAAGTTATAATTACAGTTTGACATATTAGAATGTGTGTTTCGAAAGTTTTGCATTAGTTAGAATTACTTATGATCTGAAGAATTATTAAACCGAGTGTGCTAAAATAAAACAAAACAAAAAAAATATTTTAATAATAATACTTGGCATGAGCATGACTAAGAAAAACACACGCGTGACTTTTATATTGCGAATTTCGGACATTTTTATGGGATTTATTACCTTTGGAACAACGGAAAAATAGCTTCAATGTCACCTAGAGGTCGTTGGAAGGGAAAGCTTTAACTCTTTCCTCACTGGATCTGTGCAGAGAGGGATAAGCGGTTCATTTTTTGATTGTATTTTCTTTCGATGCCACCTTCATCAAAAAACACAACAAAGAGAGAGAGAGCAGCCTTCTGTGACGCCATCAGCCTAAAGGTTGAGGGGTTAGGGAGAGAGAGGGCCCAATGCCCTTCCTAGGGTGAATAAAGAAGCAAAGAAATAAAAAGTATCGTCGGCGATATCAACGGAAATTCCAAACATTTGCAGCTGTTTCTGAAATAATAGACAAAGCGCAAAATGGTGGGGTAACAGAGGACAAATAAAAAAGTGTGTTTTTTTCGTATTTAGGCTCAAGTGTAGAAGACGGAAAGGAAAGGGTTAAAGTTGAAAGGTCACCTTGGGAATGATATTTAATTGCGTTTAATTTTAAAATTAGATAAAACTTATTTTTTTAAAAATTAAAGGATTTTTTTAAAAATAAAATCTGCCTTCTTTACGATATTTATTTCGTAATTTCTTCCGTAAGTAGGTGAAATCGAACAAATGGAATGAAAATAAAAATAATATTCGATATTTCAAAGAACGTAGTGTCAAAAATGAGTCATAATCAGTTCACAAAATACAACTACATATGATGCATTTATTATTGGCTTATGTGATATTTCCTTATGTGTGTGAATGAATTCAATTATTTTCTACAATATTATAATTTTTTAAAAACATTTCTTAAAAAAAAAAAAAAATCTACTATTAATTTTACATTATTAAACATATTTTTAAAAACATAAATAAATTAGTGTAATGATAAATCAAATTCATAGAAATTACATATTGTAAATGATAATGTTGTAGTGATCACTCAAAACGAGGAGATGAAGTGATTTTTGAAAATAATGTAACAACAAACAAATATGAAGATTCTGGTTATTGAATTTATTACATATAATTTCTTAAAGCAAGTGGAATTTTGTTACCTCGTAATTTTTTTTTTTTAATTCAAAAGCAAAAATACCATAAAATACTCTTAATAGTTCTTTAAAAAAGAGATGAATTTGCTATTATAGGAGTCTGCATAAAATCCAGGGGTGTAGCTACCGCCGTATCAATGATACGGGGCCCCCAAGCAACAGGGGCCTCAGATTGAGTAAACAAAAAAAATTACAAAATGTTAAGAGGCCCCCAAAAAGAGGGACGAAAGACTAGCTACGCCAGTGATAAAATCGCACTTTATGTCGAACATTAGTAGGCTAAAAAATTCTAAAGCTCATTGTCGAAGGTGTAGATGAAACAATATAGAGGATTATTTAAAACTGACAAAAACAAGTACATGTATGTATCATAAAACTATGAAATTCAAAATATCATAAATTGAATACTGCTTTCCTTCGAAACAGTAAATTTGCATCATGCACGTTTTGTTAAAAACTGGTAGTGTATGTATCATATAATAATACTCTACAGCAGATAATATTAGTTGCGAAAATTTACTCTTTTCTTACAGGAAAACAATGCTTTTAGGGGTAGCGTACCCGCTTCGTAAGCCTAAGGTTGCGGGTTCGACCCCGGCTGGAGTCGATAGATTTTCTGAATGCGAAAACCGTAGGGACGCATGTCATATGATTATGTGGCTTGTAAAATATCCCTTGAGTATCAATTTGGCTCTGGTCTACTGGTAGACAAAATTAAATCACGGTAATATTTAGCATACGACGAGAACTTGAATTAAATTAATTTAAGCTTTCAAATTTGGTAGTGAGAGCCGCCACTAGATGGTACCACCACTGAAATGGCTCTCATATTTAGGAACTTGCCGTGTTTGTAAGGGTTTAGTTACTAATATGCAGCCCATTAATAAAAATTCATATACTAAAAACGTGCTAAAATATTAACTCGATATAATAGTAATTCAGTTTCAAATAATAATAATAATAATTGCTATGATTATAAATATATCTAATTTTTTTTGTACTTGTACTAATGTTAAATTTGTTTCAATAATGTATTCTACAGCTACATTAGATAAATTCTACGTATTTTTTTAATATTTAAAAATAATGTTTTTGTAAAGTATAATACTCATTATATTATTTATATTCCCGGGCTGGGCAAGGTCCAGTGGCGTAACGTACACCCCCGCTACCCCTGCATTGCAGAGGGCCCAGGGTTCTAGGGGGCCGAAAGCGTGGCTGCCGTCAAATACCTACCCTTTATGAAACTCAACTTGGGGGTGCCAAACATAACTTTGCAGAGGGGGCCCAAATGTTCTCCGTTACGCCACTGGCAAAGTCGACTCAGCCTTTCATCCCTTCAGTGGGTCGATAAATGAGTACCATGCTTGCTTGGGGATTTAAACATATGAGGTCTCGCTTCAGACTGACCACCTGATCGGGACATCTGCTCTTGCACCTCAGCGCCCAATGGTCACTTATACTGAAATGGGCACAGTAGACCTTGACCCTTGCTCCACTGAGTTTGAGTTTATATTATTTATAAAAACGAATTATAATTTTTAAAGGGAAAATTAGTATAAAACATAAAGCTGAGTTTCAAATTTACAATAGCGTCAATAATCCACATAATGGATGACAAAATGTTTCGAAAACTACGAATTCCAATAACTGTATTAAAAAGGTAAAAAAAAAAAAAAATTTTTTTTTTCTCCTGCTTTATTTTTTGATGGTCCAGAATATTCAAGTGTTGCCATCTGCAACATTTTAATTTCGAACAAAATATAATAATTTTTCTAAAAATTAAAGGAAACAAAAAAAAGTCAATTTGTTTAGGAATCATTTAAATAGAAATACTCTCTTAATCGCTAGGGGGCACTGAAGGTCATTCAAATTCGGTGATTGCAACGTCCCTAGCTAAATAAATCGAACTCATTTGCAATCACCATCCCTTTACTAAAATGTCACTTCAGCAAATACCTTTCAATAACCCCAAACGATTTTTTTTTTAAGCCTTTCAAACGTTTTTCTCGAATGCAACAATCATTATCAAAATGATTTTTTTTTCATCTTGTCGTATTCAACGATTGTCTGGACCATTTAATCCATAGAGGATTGCAACGAACTAGAAAAACTGCATTTCCAGGAAGATCATTAATCCCTCAACTTTCTCCTTCTTTGTTTGGATTCAATTTGGAACTCAGTTGTCTGGGGGTGGTTGTCATCCACGCCAGCCATTGTTTAAAAAGGATCGAACAAAAAAAGGGGGAGGAGAACAATGATGAAAGTCTATACTAGAGAAAAAAAATATAGAACGATGTTTTGAAACTCGTGAATCGGATCGATGAGAGAGAAATTCGATTAAATGTAATGCTTGTGTGGTTTGGTGAAATAAAAAGTTACATCAGTGGGCTTACACAATTGAAATTTCCATTCAATATCCAATGCAAATGAGAAAAGATTAATTATTATTTTTTTTACTTTAAAAATTTTGAAACAGCTTTGGGGTTTTTATTTTAATGTTTAATACATCTCAGAACTTGAGGAAATATAAAAGGAAAATTGCACGGTTTAAAACGGAGCTCATTTCAATAAGGAAATTCAATTTTTATTAATAAAATAATTTAACACTGAAGAATATTCCTCAGGAAAAACATTACTCAACAAAAACAAAGAAAATTGGGCATGATGTGACTGTAAAAGAATGTGTCACCTTTTATTTGACAAAAATTATTTTGAAAAACATCAAGAGTGCTACAAAATTTCATTAAAATTCGTAGAGAAAATTGATTCAAACTGTGACTGAACGACTGAAATTTTTATTTATTTCATTTTATTTTGATAAAAGTAAAGTGTTTTCAGTTTATAAATATTGAAAAGGTATTTTATCAGCAATTTGTTGAGAAGATTACAACCGAAATGCACTCTTTCTAATAATTTTATCAATTTTCTCTGTAGAACTAGCCATATATATATTTTTAGGCTTAAGTTTATTTTTTAGATTTAATACATTTTCCATATACTTCTTTGCACAAATATTCCCCACAAAAAATGTTTCATCTGATATTATTTCAAAAATATTTGTAAAAATTATGATACATCAGAGATTTAAAACAAAAGAAAATGTGAAACGCTAACTTTTTTTGTCACTAAATTAAGAACGTTAAACGCTTTTAATGGCATGGTATAGAAAAGTTACATGCTCAAGTATATCACACAAAATGTGTGTTGATAATCACCTTTATTCTTCTAATAAGAAAGCATCTTTTTGTATTACTAAGTTATTAACTTAGTGATTCGTTCTTTGTAATATCTTTAAAACTTTAAATACTTTATTATCAATTTTTTTTAAAGACAGAGAGTTTTTTAAATATTTATACTTCCAGCACACTGTATTTAATGCTTCAAATTTTTCGAAAGCTTTTTCCTACTTTTGATAGATATCCAATACTTTTTGTACGCATTTATCAGAAATTCAAACATTCTGAATTTTTATCGACTCTAATAAAATTAGAAATATTCGCTAATTCTTTTATAATATTACATTTCCCAAAACAATTTTTTTTTTTGAAGAAATATGAATTTAATAACACTTAAGTTTCTCATCACTTTAAACGCAGCTACAAATTACTTTCAAAAGACTTAAGCTCTTTGTTCTAATCCTGCGATTTTTCAAGAGTTAAAAATTCTTTTTTTTTAAAAAAAATAGGTTTTTATGATATCGAATCAACTTTTCCTCAGCCCCAAACTGAATTTCCTATCTCACTGTTCAACGGGAAAGAAATTGCTGTGGGCCACAGCTCAAATCGATATCAATTCATAACAGAAAAGGAAGGGAAAAAAAATAAAAAAATTATGGCCTACCAATTTTTACCTGTGTGGAATTTGATGCAATCAATGAGAAAGAAAATGAATAAAAAAAATTTATAATGAGGAGATATTCAGTAGATGAAGCGGAAATCGAAAGGTCACCTTGGCCTATCAAGGGCTGATGTTCTATATGTTTGAAGCTGTGTTGTCGATCAATAATGATGACGTTGCCCCGTTGGCTGTTCCTTTTTTTTTTCACAAAAGAATTAAGAAGGCGGCTCCTCACTCAAAACCGGATCCACACCCTCCCTTGTTGTCCACCCCCTCGCACACAACAGGTAGGCTTTCATTAGCTCTTCATTATCGAGAGTAGCTTTATATCCAAAGAGGAATGACTTCTGGAACACACATCATTAAAAATAGAACCCAGCTTCCTATATTTGAAGTTCTTTTGGGATAAATGGAATTTACTTTGGGTAATTGAATTCTAGGACTGCGAGAAATACTACGGAATGTTTTCACGATACCTTTACCTCAAAATAGAATATTGTTAGAATAAAATATTGATTTTGTGAGAAATTAATGCAAAAAAAAAAAGTTTAGCCCACAATTAGCAAATGTTACAGAAGTACCAATCAACAACTACGAAATGTATTGTAGAGTTGTGTTAGAGAGATAAGATTCGAATGCATTTTACACTTACTTCCAAATTTTTTGAGGTATCAGTGAATGATGAAATAAAAATCTGAATTTGATTAATATTAATTTATTATCTTCAAATGCATTTCAGTAAATAAAACACTTTAAGGTATTCGACTACGTTCGGAACCGTGATTTTAAAAAAGCGCACAAATGGATAATTTTCATGATATTTAGTGTCACTTAGATTAGAATACATGTATAAAATTGTTTTAAGGACATTTTGACAAAAAAAAAAAAATGATTTAAATACAATACTTCGGCAAAAAATCAACTTAGAACAACCTTTTTTCAAAATGTTCTCCTTTTGTGAAACATGCTTCTATTATAATAATATTTTCCCTTTATACAGCTCAGACCTCTGTACAGAGGCTCAACTATGATTTTTGAAAAATTCACATTATTTTCAGAGTTACAACCCATTGAAATAATTATCGGCGTTTTTTTCTTAAAATTTCTCCCCTCTGTTGTCGTAAAACATGGATAAACCCACTTCTAAGTTATATATTTCAAAAATTCTAGTTGAGCCTCTGTAGAGAGGTCTGAGCTATATACAGGCAAAATATTATTATAATAGAAGCATTTTTCACGAAAGGAGAATATTTTGAAAATTGTTCATTCTATGTTCATTTTTTGTCAAATTATGGTACTTAAATAATTTTTTATTGTAATACTATTCTTGAAACAATTTTATATACATTTTCTAATCTAAGTGACACTAAATATCATAAATATTATCCATTTATACGCTTTTGCAAAATCACGGTTCCGAACATAGTCGGATACCTTAATGGTAGAAATAGCTTAATAAAAAAGTAATGATTTATTACTTTTTCAAAAGAATATTCGAAACATTTCTCTTAAAAATAGCAAATGCGTTAAAAATGTTATTAATAATGTAAATAATAAATATAGTGTTTCGCATCCTAGAGATGTTTTAATAAGATTATTCGATTACATACGAATACGACTGCAGTAAAAAAGAACGATTTTAAAACGAGAAAGAAATAAGAAAACTTTGTATGTGTACAAAATAAATATTTATTCTTACATGTATGTAAAAATCTTTTTTTTAATCTTAAATTTTTTTATTACTAACCAGTATTATTCTTATGCAAAATGTTTATCGCGAATATCTTCATGGATTTATAATTAAAAAAAGGCTTAATTTTGTTCTGTAGCGTATGTTTCTTGTTCCATTTTAGAATTCTAAGCAATATATGTCTACACAAAGCTGAAATGTAAATAACACATATTACGTCAACATCAATCTATATATATTTATGATGTAAGAGCGTGGAATGATTAGTTTGTTGTGAAAATCGATTTATGTTCCAGCAGTAAAACAAGAGAAGCTACTGATGTTTCCAGGTCGCTTCTCTTCTTTTTCTTTGATGTTTTTTTCTTTTCTTTTTTTTTCTTTTTATTTGCTTGCAGTTGTTTACGATTTGCTTCGGATTTCCAATCACCAGGCAGAAGGCGCAGGCGGTAGTATAAACATTAAACGCAGAGAGACACTGTTTACTTTTCGCTACGGATCCTAGAAATATCGATTCCACGAGAGGCGCATGCGCATTGCCCTTCACGCGGGGGCGGAGGGTTGTCCGCAAGTTCGTCTGCAGCTTCGATTGATGTACGGCAGCCGGGATTTCAATAACAGAATCCCAAATGACCCGGAAGTGAAACAAGGCCACGCCAAACTGTATCTTTTCGGGGATTGTGAGCGGCTATGACTCGTCTCGAAACTGTAAATATTGGCTCTGTTTTAATTCACTTCCGGATTTCCCCGATTTCCGCATTGAGGGCTGCAGTGACCTTATTTCGAAAGAGTGTTTCCACTACAAGTGTTCTCTTGTTACTGTGATAAATTTTAGTAATTTTCTTTTCAAGAATCGATTCTCTGACCTTGATTGCTTCGTTATTAGTATCTTTTCTGATGTCACTTTGTTCACACTTTTACCTTTTCCTATTTATGAAAGGTAACTTTATTTCCTAAAAACGAGGAATTTGTATCTTTTACCTGTGTAATTGAGGTTGCTGTGATGCGAAAGCTCTTTTGGACTTCATTTCCAAAAGTAATACAGAATGGCCTTTAAAATATTTAAGCTTCAAACACCGTAGTATTTTTTTTCCAGAAATATTTTTAAATATAATTTCGAAATTCATCTAGAACAGTGGTTCCTAAACTAGTGTGCCACGAACTCCCTTTTATACCAAAAATTTAGCCATGAAACCCCAAGTGAAATAATTCTATATTTCCATGTATAGTATAAAAAATAACAAATTTAACTTTGATGACTAGGAAATGATAAATGAATATGATATTGATACATATCATTTAATAAGAATGTTTTATAAATTAACTTCAACAAAAGTGCATTAACTTGGTTGGTAAACTTATATGCAAAAGATATCAATGGGGCTCAATTCATGTGACGTCACAGTCACATGATAATGACAACCACGTGTTTCTAGCCAATTAGTTCAAAAACTCATGTGCCGTCATAGTCACACGATGAAAGCAATCGTGAGTTTTCAGCTAATCGTTTCGTTGTTGCCAACTTTTGCTCTTCGCAGAAATTTCGTCTTAAAAAGTACATATTTATCAACAATAATAACACACATGCGTATACAAAAGGCATTTTATTTGAAAATGCATGCATAAAATAAGATTTTTTTTTTTAATTTTTAAAATCTTTTTGAAGAACTTTTTTAAGAACATTTGAAAATCTTAACCCAATTACGAAATATGAAATTTTACCCAAATTTTACAAATAGAACAACAAATACAATTAGTTTGATGTCTGTCTTGAATTCAATGGAGAACGTGTTTGCCTTCATCGTGTGAATATGAATTGAGTCCATTGTGTTAACGTACTTAACGTAATGTACTTTTTTTTTAAACAGTATGAAGAATAATACTGCTTTCTGTTCTAAGCTAAGAAATATTTGTTGCCTTCACTTCACATCACTCTAATTTTTTTAAACTGCTATATTTTAGACCAGATATTGAATGTGGAGGTGAGACTCCATTTCTACTTAAACCTCACAGACACCTGTACCCTTAATTGGCCAGTCTTCCACCATGTGACGTTAATCATTACCTGTATTTTATGGTACCTATCTATAATATTTTATCCTAAAATTATTACTTTTTACTCTAGAATTTTTTAACTCGTAAAAATCGTGACTAATTTATTTTAACTTTCAAAAAAATAGAAATGGGTCACAAATATTTTACTTTACATTAAGCCTTTCGCAGACCTCCTAACTTTGACCACGCACCCCAAGTTAAATTTAATTCGCCCCCCCCCTCCCCTCAGTAGCTACACGGACACCCAGGGGTCAGTAGGAAACACTTTGGGGACCTATGCTTTAGAACAGTGGTTCTTAAACTTTCGATCACCGCGGGGCCCCTTTTATATCATTTTTTAACATCGCGAACCCCCAAAATTTTGAACACCTCTTCCTGACTCCCAATATATGGCTGAGTGATTTAATAGTTCTTCAATAATCCTATAAGACTGCCTCTGCTAATTTTTTATTGTGTTTCTTAATACTTCCCTCCCCACCTTTAAGAGCTAACAGCAAATATCTAATTATATATACCGTAAAATCCGGCGTATAACGCGTACCTATACTTTCAATTGGCATTTTTTAATTTTAAGGTATATTCGCCGTATCCCTCTTTTTTACGAAGGTACCTGCAATGTACGTTAATAATGCTATTATGTTTTAAAGCCATTTATTCGAGGTATTACACCAGGATTTTGAAAAAATAGTATTTTTCTCTAGAAAAAAACAACCCTTTTTTTTTAAGCTCATGAGGTATGACATTTCTTTTAAATAAACAGTATTTCGCTCTGTGTAGAAGTCTTAAGTTTTTTTTAGGTACATCTCTTTTTTTTTATTATTATTTTTGAAGCTATCATTTTTATACCCGGCGTATAACGCGCACCCGTAAATTTCACGCGCACCCGTAAATTTCGATGTTATTTCTTGTATTAAAAGTGTGTGTTATACGCCGGATATTTTAAGGTAATACTTTTCTAAAAATATACAAAGTACCAATTTCAAATAAATAATATATATACTTAATGCATTAAAATTTTTAATGAAACTGACTGAGTGAATATTAACGTTGCACTGTTCAGCTACACGAGGGCTTTTGGCGACGGACCTCGTCATTTTGAACCATGGTCAAGTGACGAGGACGACACCTAAGTTGGTACACTCTCTCCAACTACCACACCACATCAACGGGAGGACGTTTGAGCTCGCGACAGATTTAACGTGCATCGCTCCCTTACACGGCGGGTCTTTTGTGGTTCTGGGCTCGAACTCATGACATGCCTGCCATGATCCGATACTTTGACCACTGAGCTACTGCAGCCCGCAAATGAAAAGGAGGGGGCTAAATTTCTTTTACTCTTCCTTATTATATCGAGTGTAATATTTGAAAATTTCAGCTCTGCACTTACTAGACGGTTTCAACAATTTTTCAAAAATGTTACATTGTAGTAATGGCTATCGAGTTGAGAAAAAAAAATTAATATTCTTCGTTCTTACTGAATTAATATTCTTCATCAAAATACATATACTAGTAGAGCTTTTTTATTGGAGGCAAATTAGTGATCTAGTCTAGGATAGCACATCTTTTAATTTTTCCACGAGGCCTTTCAGAGTCTTTAAAAGAAGGAGAGATCTTCACGGCCTCCCTAGAAAGATGCTGTGCCCCTCCCCCCCCCAAACGTGGGGGTCAGTGGACCACAGTTTAAGAACCGCTGCTTTAGAAGATAAAGGTCGATTATCAGTCGAAATGGTTGCAATAAATATGTTCCAGACAGCTGAGATAATTTATAGCAAGAGAGTAAATAATTGTTAAGATGATTCAAAAATAAGAATACCTTCTTTTCTTATTAGGTAATTACAGTTATAGTATTACTTAATAAAACTAAAGTTCTCGTTACTTTTAAAATCATACCTATTATTCAGCTGGAAATGAAAAAAAAATAATTACATTTTATGATAATTTCTGCAATTACGTTATAAAATATTTGCACATGAAACATTCGTGCCACTCTACACCTGGAGCTGAATTAGTTTTGTAAGAAATCAATAGAAAGAAGTTAGAATAAATAGTTCTATGAAATGGAAAGAAAATTCTACGAAGCAAAAAAAGTTTCGATTTATGTATTTAAATGAAAAGATATTTCATTTCGAATGCCTGTATATTGTTGAAATCCAAGTACGAACAAGATTCCTCAAGCTTTTCAGCAATCAAATGAAATAAAAAAATCATTTAGTCCTATTTCAGTGGAATTTAATGATGATAATCAACAAATTTCGGAGAAAATACTAATAATTGAAGTCCATTTTCCTCCACTGTGTATTGCTTTGCTCTACTGTTGTTTTTATGCGTGACTTTTGTATGTGTACTTGGTCTTTTTTTGTATTCTTGTGTGTAATTTGTTGTTGTTATTCGCAGTCAAATAATTAGAAAGACTAAATCCATAAAAACATATTTCATTTTACGTAATTTATATGTGGTAGAGATCTGTGTGTGTTCTTACACATATTATACTTTAATTTCTTTGTTACAAATTATTTCTATAATTATAACTGATTATTTTGTGTATAATATAAAAAAAAAAACATGTTATGCTTATACATCGAATAAACGGCTATAATCTACAATAGCCTTTCCAAATTTTTTTGATCATGTACTTACAAGATGAAAATAACTATAAGTTAAGCATATAATAAAGTAATGTAATGTTGTTTTTTTGCCCTCGTGCGCATGCGCTTTAAAACCAGGCATTTATAAGGCTGAGCCAAACAAACTCAATTGAAAATACTGAGGGAGTATAGTGAGAGAAACTTTGCACTCACTTCATACACTCACAAGGGATCGTTTCTTTCCCCAAGTATCAGTTTATGCACCAACTGTGGAGACTACTGCTCTACAAAATAAAGCTTATGTGAGAAAAATTAATTATTCATTCAGAGCATTTATCTTTCATTTATAAATATTTTATAATTTAAATTTATTTCAGAAATGGTGCTTACAAAAAAAATCCAAAAGTGAAATGAATTCAAAAGCTCATACAAAGAAAATAATCAAATAAATTTCGATCTGATTTTAAAAACACTTTAAAAAAAAAATGTTATATTATTATTGTGGAAACGCGATCCAATTTATAATCTAAATACACTGCTGGCCACCGTAAATGCAACACCCTGAAGGAAGCATGCAAATAACAGGAAATTTACAACATGCATTAGCGGA